>JAYWMT010000151.1:0-306825 GCA_039090855.1 Macrothele yani
CTCAACCCCCTTACCCATAATGCATCGCTTCACTCCTATAAAAAGTTAAGCAAGTGTTGAATTACCTCTCTGTTCTACCTGATGATGGGGTAAACGTTACCCCGAAAGTGCTAGTGGGGTATTTTAATCTGTAAATAGTTTCGTCTTTTATTAAATATCGTACCAAGACGGTGAAGTTTTTATCTCATTTGACACATTTGTACGAGATTACTCTTTTATCTATATGGTTTTATTGCTGCGACCTCACCGGTGCTCTTCGGCATTTGTTGATTGGGAAAATAAATTCGAGTAAGGTTGCAGAAATTCTCATGAAACTCAACGTTTCCTCATCAAGCCGCTTCACGAACTCTTCAATTTCGACAGAATTACTGTCCTTCTGTGTGTCCTACATACTTCCCAGCAGAAAAAAAGAAAACAGGCGTTACAGTTTGCAAGGTTGGGGAGCAGTGGCGTATCTAATATAGGGCAAGGTGAGGTGCAGTTGCGCTAAGAACCAGACGCTTGTGGGGCTCATTGCCCGCTAACAGTGAGCTGAACAAATTGATGATAATAAGAAATATTTAGCTTACAATTTCTGTCTGGTTGCAGAAAGACTTTTGTATGGTATTCTCAAGTTTGAAACACAAAATTCATGCCACAGTAAAACAATGGAAGACAATAGTTGTGAGAGCGGGAACATTATCTATGCACGACAAATATTTAATTAGACATTATGCTTGTATAATCAGGAAGTCATACGTTAATGAACTAGTAATAAGGACATTATGTTTATAATGTAATACCATATTTAATGAGTGTAATATGGACGTATGACATCAAACAAGGTGGACATCTTTCTTTTAGCGTTGATCCGAATATTGTGTGAGCATATTCTGTATTCTATACTTCCGATTGCATGCTGAGCTACACCGGTATAGTATGCAAAATGAAAATCGCGGCAATACGCTCAGACATACCTGATGTAACTATTCGGTAACTCTACGGAACAGCCAATCCCACTGCATGGTTGTACACCAGGGCTCCAACACTATTAATTACTATTCGGAGGTAAGCAACTTTAGCATGTCAAGCGTACTATTCGGTTGACTAGATTTGTGTTTATCATGCCAAGCTGGCACTGTCTTTCCTCTCTCAGGTAATCTCCAGTTTACTTTCTAGGTTGTGATTGGCCAGTATCGAATTGAACATTTACTGAAGAACATTGATATCAACGTATAACGAATCTCCTGAGTATATAAGTAATTCTTCACAATTACATAGAGGGGCCCACCAGATATCATTATCGGCCCAGTAATGCCGTATGTTACCCTTTTCCCATGGTATGATTCCCTTGGTGTTGATATACATTTACTGAAGAAAATCTATATGTCGTCCTACCATGTTCAGTGAGATGTCCAAATCCAATTGAAGACTAATAGTTTTCGTTGCATATGTAACTAAATTACGTGTGCATTGACCCAACTCCTTAACTTACTCTCCATTGCCTTGCAGTTTTCTCACTCTGCAGGAATTGTACTTAATATGGCACATTAAAAATCAAGCAAACATTTTGTTCAATTGCTGCTACGTAGAATGTTGAATCCTTTATTTATAGTAGCATGGATGTCATTCTTATTACACCCCCCATGTTTCTAAGAGATATTTGGTTTAAGGTTTAACAACCACCGTGAGCACCTCAATGGCTATGAGCAGTCACCCTGTCCCTAATTTATGGTTACTGGTTCCAGGGAAGGGAGAGAGCAAGTGCCATAAGACAAATACAACATCCATGCCTCACTGGGATTCGAAACCGGTGAGGCATGGATGTTGTGATTAATCAGAAGCCATCGCTTAGACTACTGCACCACAGAGTCGGCTTCTAATACACTGACGGAAAAAAAATCCCAACACCAAGAAGGGGTTGCGTTAGATAAACGACAGTTGGTAGGCAGTGAGAATACATCTGCAGATGACGTCTATGCAAATTCCGCGCTCGGCGCATACGTGTGGCGCTAGTAGCGCCCCTCGGAACATGCAAAGCAGGTTTGCTGTCGTTACGCGCTGTAACGTTCGTGAGCGTTAGTTATCGTTGAGATTCGACGTAGGAGGTGTTGATGTTGAGTCAAAGATGCCTTTAAGAAGACGAAGAAGTATTTATCAACAGCTCACGGAGTTTGAACGAGGTCGTGTAATAGGGCTACGAGAAGGTGGATTTTCTTTTCGAAATATTGCAGAACGACTTGGCAGGAATGTAGCCACTGTGCATGATTGTTGGCAGCGGTGGTCAAGGGAAGGTACTGACTCGAGAAGATCAGGTTCCGGCCGGCCACAGTAGCACTACTGAGAGGGAAGACCGCCGTGTACGGCGTATAGCCCATGGCGCATCGTACGGCGTCTGCGGCAGCAATTCGAGCTGCAGTTGCCACCGCAGTGACACAACGAACTGTTACAAATCGGTTGCTTTAAGGACGGCTCCGAGCCAGACGCCCTGTAGCGTGCATTCTACTTACTCCAAACCACTGCCGTTTGCGACGTCGGTGGTGTTAAGCTAGAGCTCATTGGAGGACGGGAGTGGAGATCTGTTGTGTTTTCTGATGAAAGCCGGTTCTTGTCTGGGTGCCAGTGATGGCCGTGTGTGGGTTAGAAGGGAGGCCAGGTGAGCGCCTGCAACCAACCTGCTCTTGCGGCCGAGACACACTTCCGTGGACTCTACACCTGGAGTTATGGTCTGGGGAGCAATTTCCTATGACAGCAGGAGCACTCTCGTGGTTATCCCACGCACCCTGAAGAGCACAGTTGTACACGTCGGTCTGGTGATTCAACCTGTTGTGCTGCCATTCATGAACAGCATTCCAGGGTGTGTTTTCCAACAGGATAACGCTCGCCCGCATACCGCTGTTGTAAACCCAACATGCTCTACATTGTCGACATGTTGCCGTGGCCTGCTAGATCACCAGATCTTTCTCCAATCGAGCACGTATGGGATATCATTGGACGTCCAACTCCAGCGTCACCTACAGCCAGCATTAACCGTCCCTGTATTGATCAACGAAGTGCAATAGGCATGGAACTCCCATCCCACAAACTGACATCCAGCACCTGTACGACACAATGCATGAACGTTTGCATGCTTGCAATCAACATTCTGGCGGTTACACCGGTTATTAATGTACCAACATTTCACATTTGGGTAAAATAGCTCTTCTCGCGCTTACATTAAGCTGTGATCTTGAAACCTTAATCGATTAAATATGTTACCTATACAAATGTAATGCCACCATTTCATTCCTCTACAACTATTTTTTCGTGGTGTTGGGATTTTTTCCGTCAGTGTAGTTGCATTTAACACAAATGTCACAGCCGTTCTTTTTCTCTGGAAAATGAGCAACCAGGAACACATGGTATGCGATTTAATAAAGGCTCCTACATTTTCTTTTTCTTTTTCATTTTTATTTTATTTATTTATTTTTGAAATCATCATCCCCGCACTTTAAGCGTTCGCTTGAATTGCAAAATGTGATTGCTCACTGTTGACACGCTTGGAAAAAAAGTGCACAAGCTTTTCATATGGTCTGTGAAATATTGCGTTCCGTAACCTTGATTTAGCTTCCTGATTGTTATTTTTAGTAACTATGCACTTCCCATATTTTGAACAATAAGCGAAGCCAAACAACACTGAATTATTTCGTGGTTTCTTTGTGAGACGAAACAATTTCGTATATTCTTTTTTTCCCTTTTTTATCTCAGTAAACACACATGTTTTACCTCTTGAATTTGATGTCTTCTTCAATATGTTTAACATCTTTTTTTTTTTTTTTTTCGTTCTAGCACTGATATATAATACACTAAAAGAAAAAACACTGAATAAAAACGCCGTCTCGAAGGCTCTTTGCTGCGTAGATTCGTTTGAGCAGACGTGAATGCGAGAAAGCAGATAACTTTCTCCTTCCCGTACCGAGAAAGAGGCAGGACGGTGAGGCATCGCCTTTTCTCAAAACAGCACATCAACGCCAGCCAATCACAGCAAACCGTAACCAAAACTGTTACTTGAGTAAACTAAATAAAGCATGGGAACCTTTTTCCGACAGCAAAAACAAAAGTAATGGCATCGGCTCGCGTTCTTGTATGTAATGTTAGCTTACTTAAGATACGTATTTCAAGTCCTGTCAATCACAGCAAACCGTAACCAAAACTGTTCACTTGAGTAAACTATAAAGCATGGGAATCGTTTTCCGACAGCAAAAACAATAGTAATGCCATCGGATTGAATTCTCGGATGTAATGAGAACGTATTTTGACAAGTCTCAATTTTAGTTTACTCAAGATACGTGTTTCAAGTCCTGTATCAGCAGCTGAAAAAAAAAAAAAAAGGTTAACCCGGAACTTTCTGATATTTTCCCGCAAAATGAAAAAAGTGTATGTCTATAAATTCTTCCAATTAATTAACGAAAAATTTTTAAGTAATCCCTTCTTTCACGAAAATATATTCAATTTGTTATTAAAACCTAACAAATCGAAGATTTTCCTTGGTTCCTGGGGTGCCCCGTGATCCCCCCTGGATCCGCTCCTGTGATGTATCTTAACGTGATTGTATGTCTTGGATACTACCACTCCAACAGGGGCGCAAGGGAGAGCGGGGAATGGAGTGGCTGTTGACTTAACAGGATGGATCCGAAGACGTTTAACAACAAACACTGCTTTCTAGAAATTCTTTATATGGGATTTCTCTATCATAGTTCAGTGGCGGCTCGTGGCAACTGAAACAGGTGGGGCCAGTAGCCGAAGTCAAACAATGAAATAAAAAAAAACAACTGTCATTATTAGGCCAGAACTATTCAGACCCCCACCCCACCCCCACCCCCAAGATTCCTTTACTCTGCCTCTGTTTACCCCCTTGACTCACAATAATGCCCAAATCGAGTAGGAATGTGTAAACTATTGTATTGCACAGGAAAAATATTTCCTCAGAATAGAATGCATAACTATTAACAGAAAAATGTTAAAACTCCTTAAATAAAATTTTTACCTTAAAACATATGAGCATTAATTTATGTTAGTTGTGCTTTGTGTTTCTTCAGATTTCTCAACTGAGGAATAATCACAGGATTCACAAGATGAAAAAATGTAGTGAAAAAATAATAACTCCAAATATATGCAGGGAGGGAATGTTTCATGAATTTCGTCCCATATAATAGAATGAGTACCATACTACCATTTGCATTATTTGAAAGGTTTAACCTCTTTTTTAAAGAATTTGTGAAACCTAAAAACATATATGTACTCATGTGCAAATTATACTTACAGGTTTTCTCACTTATTTTTAACATAGAAAATCATCTTAGTTAAAACTGAAATTAGTTCTGCAAAGCGCTTTGTAAACTTCATACTCTTGGAAACTCAAATTCTTAGGCTGATAAGCACCGAGTTTTTTTTAAGTAAAGCTTTTCGACTCAAATTCTTGGGGTGATAAGCACTGAATTTTTTAAGTGAAGCTTTTCCTTCAGATTTAAAGCAAAAAGAACGAAGATTTTAACAAAATATCCACTCCATTCATTGTACTCGACAAGCAAAAAAGTCACGACACAAAGGAACAACACATCACCGAGAGAGACACACACAGAAAAAACAACTCACTGAGCTTTGCTACATTTGAAACCCTCCCGCCACCATTGAGCTTGGTCAGGGTAAGCTTCTCTGTCAACCCACGACGTTAAGGAAATGGATACTCTCCAGGCCAATCAAATTAGGGCGGGGCCAGATAGATCTGGCCCCATAGCTTTTTTGCACACGCTGTTAAGACAGTGTTGTATGTAGGTCTTCATACTGAATGAGACGGGGAGGAAATCGTCTCCTCTTCGCGTCGTAGTGATGTCACTGGGACCTGTTGGAGCTGGCCCCAATAACCTCACACTCGGAACGTGATCTCTTTCCACAGGGAATAGTTTTTCGTTTTTTGAAGGAAACTTTTCCCTTAGGTAGTGGTTTTTGAAGGGAAAGGTTTATCACCATGTAGTTAAGAGAGAGAATAAGAATCAGGGCAATATATATATATATATATTTCTAGAAATATAAATTTTTAGGTGGGGCCCGGCCCCTCTGGCCCCTAATGACGAACCGCCCCTGTCACAGTTATATTATGGGAAAACAGCCATGTCGCCTTTGTTCTAAAACGGCTGTGTGTCTTGCTTTCAACACAGCTCCAGGAGGCGCTGGTAAACGGCGAGAAGAAATAAACTATTCTTTTGTTTGTTTGTTTTACGAGTATTGTTAACTTTGAAATCGTCACGCACATTTTGCTTTATACAAATGCATTTTCCTCTTAGGCTAATAAGAAAGGTGTCATCAATTACCTGTCTTTCTGGACGATGTAGTCATGTGGCAAAGACCCACTTGATGACATTGTAAAATGAGCGTCTGTGTTAAATTTGAACACAGCGAGAGAGTTATATGCTTCTTTTTTTTTCTTTTATAAACCTTTGTTGAACATAATTATGTTACGGGGATTTTAAAGGATTTTAGTGTTAATTGTTTTCCAATCAAGAAATATTCTAGTGGTAAGTTCGAACATGCTGTCTAGGGCGGCATTGGTAATTAGAGGTTGTGGAAATATGTTTCTCGGGGAATTGTTCTTCGTATAGGAAACCCGTTTTAGAAAAATTAAATTGCCTAAATCGTTTTATTAGCCTACGCTGCAATCATGGGCATTGTCATCAGCAGAGCCATCGGGACGGCTAAAATGTTTTATTGCATCAGAGGCGTCCGGTGCTTTTGCCCATGGAGTCAGACGCGCACACAAGGGCAGAAGGACCTAAGAACTCTAAGAAGAGGGGAGACGATTATCGGACAGCGAGCTGGAAGGAGGGTGAGGAGACTGGCTTCCGTCCATACGAGGAAGCGCGACTAAGAAGAAAATGAAATATAAGAGAGATTAGACAGAATCGTATGATGAATAAGAAAGAGGGAATACTTTACTAATGAGCTAAGGTCAATCCGGCACAACCTGCATTAATAAACAATTTGAGTCTATAAATTTCTCAGCTATTCATCTGCTTCCTATTTTTCGCAATGAATCGCAACAAGGCATAAACGATCGGACTCAGTATGATTGATTCAACGACTACAAACATTTTTAACGTACATGCTATTTTTGTTTGTGTACTTTAATATTATTTATAACATCTATGAAAATGCAAGTGCAAAGATTCGGCTGTTTGAAAATACAACACACATAGAAATTCGAAAGGGAGTGAGACAAGGTGACACCATATCTCCGAAGCTCTTTAATGTTACATTGGAAAATGTCTTTCAATCACTGAACTGGGAAAACAAAGGGATAAAGACTAATGAAGATTACCTAAACCACCTTCGTTTTGCTGATGACGTAGTCATTTTTGCAACTTCCCCATCAGAGCTGCAGAGTATGATCCATGAACTTGCTGACAAGAGTAAAAAAGTGGGATTAAAAATGAACTTTCAGAAGACAAAAGTGATATACAATGCTTTTACAAGAAATGAAGATTTATCGATTGATGGAGCAAAGCTGGAGATAACAGATACGTACGTTTATCTTGGACAGCAGATATCAAGTGAGGGTAACATTGATGAAGAAATTAATCGGCGTATAAAACTTGCCTGGAGAGCTTTTGGAAGAAGCAGCATAATTTTCAAGAGCAATATGCCATTATGTCTTAAAAGAAAAGTGTTTGATCAATGCATCCTTCCAGTGCTTACATATGGTGCAGAGACGTGGACCGTAACTAAAAGAGACATACAACGGCTGCAGACAACTCAAAGCAGCATGGAGAGGTGCATGCTTGGTGGAACCAGGAGAGATAAGAAGAGGAACTCGTGGATCAGAAAAATGACGAGAGTGGAAGACATCATGATCAGAGTAAAATCCCTGAAATGGCAATGGGCTGGACATACTGCCAGAAGGACAGACCATCGATGGACATCCGAAATTTTAGATTGGATTCCAAGGGACAGGAAAAGACCCAGAAGAGAAGACCACATGGGATATGGGTGGATGAAATTCGAAAGTATGCGGGAGTAACATGGAGGAGACTGGCACAAGACAGACCGTTGTGGAAGAGGCTTGGAGTGACCTTCGTCCAGCAGTGGATTGATAATGGTTGACAATGATGATGATGATGACTTACATGTATAAATTTTATCACACCTGACACACACACACCAGAAAAATTAAGCACAGATACTTTGGAAAATTCTTTTTTAAAGTAAACTATATAAACGATAATGGTAAAATTCTTTACATAATTTAGTAGTCCTTAAAACGACCGTTTTTATTTCATAAAATATATCCACGATAACAGTAAACCTTTTTGCAAAATTTGGTAGTCCTGAAAAGGACTTTTATTTCTATTTCATTTCCTTGCTCTATTTAGTCCGTATCATTGTGTTGTATTTCACTTTGAATGATTTCCAATTTTACGGAATTGAAAAAAGCTTCGTTTACATATTTCATAAAATTTCTTCTTTCAAAACGTTCTAAGAATTTTTTCAATAACTTTAGCAAAGAAAAATCGCTTCGTAAAATAGCCGTACAGAAATACTCATCTTTGTATAAGACTTTAGAAAGACCTCATTTTTTCTGCCTCGATGTTTCTGTCAAATATGAAATTATGTTGCCTCTGAGAGTGTTTTTTAAGTTGTTGTAACGTTTCTCAGTAGTTACGCCAGACGCTCAGAACTGGTTGGGTTATTAATAAGGTTAAGCATGATGAGGGGGGGGGGGGGCAGAAATTTTGGAAAAAAATTCCTTCATGCGCATTTTACCCGACGCTGATAATGTCGAAAAAATTTTCCGGTACGTGGATAGTATTTATTTAACGTGTAGTAAGATGTGACTTCCAAAGTGGAATATATAGAACTATGCAAGACAGTACGAAAAAGTATCACTGAAGACGTAAGGAAATTCAACTGTGAACTAGTGAGGAAAGCAATTGAAAACAACCAAAGCTTAAAGATAGCAAAGGGACATCTCAGTAAGGGAAGAAAACAGATTATGGCACTGAGAACAGAAGATGGTTCTGTAACAAGAAATAGAGGCGAAATTTTGACAAGAGTGAAAGATTTCTACACCAAATTATATGAAAGGGATGATACATGTACTCCAGACATCATGAAAGATACCAGTACCAGAGTTCTTCCAGTCCTCCCAGCAGAAGTTGCACATGCAATCAAGAACATGAAGCGGGGAAAAGCTCTAGGAGAAGATGGAATTACTGTAGATATCATACAAGAATCAAGTGGAGAAATCGAAACAGTACTCGCAAAAATGTTTCACTCGATGACTTAATGAAGGGAAGATTCTTGAGGATTGGAACAACGCTACAATGATCCTGCTACATAAAAAAGGTGACATTGAGGATCTCAGGAACTACAGACTTATCAGCCTGCTATCAGTGGTTTCATCATCATCATCATCATTGTCAACCATTATCGATCCACTGCTGGACGAAGGTCTCCCCAAGTTTCCTCCACAACGGTCTGTCTTGTGCCAGTCTCCTCCATGTCAATCCCGCATACTTTCGAATTTCATCCACCCATCGCCCATGTGGTCTTCTT
This sequence comes from Macrothele yani, assembly GCA_039090855.1. Classification (NCBI taxonomy): domain Eukaryota; kingdom Metazoa; phylum Arthropoda; class Arachnida; order Araneae; family Macrothelidae; genus Macrothele; species Macrothele yani. The sequence goes on from JAYWMT010000151.1 coordinate 9,568, forward strand.
CTGGGTCTTTTCCTGTCCCTTGGAATCCAATCTAAAATTTCGGCTGTCCATCGATTGTCTGTCCTTCTGGCAGTATGTCCAGCCCATTGCCATTTTAGGGATCTAACTCTGACCATGATGTATTATCTCTCCTGGTTACACCAAGCATGCACCTCTCCATGCTGCTTTGAGTTCTCTGCAGACTTTGTATTTCTCTTTTAGTTAAGGTCCTCGTCTCTGCACCATACGTAAGCACTGGAAGGATGCATTGATCAAACACTTTTCTTTTAAGACATAATGGCATATTGCTCTTGAAAATTATGCTGTTTCTTCCAAAAGCTCTCCAGGCAAGTTTTGTACGCCGATTAATTTCTTCATCAATGTGACCCTCACTTGATATCTGCTGTCCAAGATAAACGTACGTGTCTGTTATCTCCAGATTTTCTCCATCAATCGATAAATCTTCATTTCTTGTAAAAGCATTGAACATTACTTTTGTCTTCTGCAAGTTCATTTTTAATCCCACTTCTTTACTCTTGTCAGCAAGTTTCTGGATCATACTCTGCAGCTCTGATGGGGTAGTTGCAAAAATGACTACGCCATCAGCAAAACGAAGGTGGGTTAGATAATCTCCATTCATCTTTATCCCTTTGTTTTCCGAGTTCAGTGAATGAAAGACATTTTCCAATGAGGCATTAAAGAGCTTCGGAGATAGGGTGTCACCTTGTCTCACTCCCTTTCCAATTTTTATGTGTGTTGTATTTTCAAACCGCCGAATCTTTGCACTTGCATTTTCATAGATGTTTCTAATAATATTAATGTATGCATCTTCAATACCACATGATTTCAGAGCCTTTGTAACGGCTGATAATTTCACCGAATCAAAGGCTTTTTCATAATCCATAAAAGCCATGCACAATGGAAGTTCATATTCCCTCGCTCTTTCAATTAGTTCTCTCAGTACGTGGATATGATATATTGTGCTGTTGCCACTCCTGAATCCAGCTTGTTCTCTCGGTTGAGCCATGTCCAGTGTTACCTTCAAGCGGTGTGAAAGAACTTTAGTGAAGATTTTATAAACCACTGATAGAAGGCTGATAGGTCTGTAGTTCCTGAGATCCTCAATGTCACCTTTTTTATGTAGCAGGATCATTGTAGTGTTGTTCCAATCCTCAGGAATCTTCCCTTCATTAAGGCAGCGAGTCAAAATTTGGGCGAGTACTGTTTCGATTTCTCCACTTGCTTCTTGTAAGATGTCTGCAGTAATTCCATCTTCTCCTGGAGCTTTTCCCCGTTTCATGTTCTTGATTGCATGTGCAACTTCTGCTGGGAGGACTGGAAGAACTCTGGTACTGGTACCTTCCCTGATGTCTGGAGTACACGCATCATCCTTTTCATATAACTTAGAGTAGAAATCTTTCACTCTTGTCAAAATTTCGCCTCTATTTCTTGTTACAGAACCATCTCCTTTTCTCAGTGCCATAATTTTTCTTCCCTTACTGAGATGTTCCTTAGCTATCTTTAGGCTTTAATTGTTTTCAATAGCTTTCCTTACTAGTTCACAGTTGAATTTCCTTACGTCTTCAGTGATACTTTTTCGTACTGTCTTGCATAGCTCTATATATTCCACTTTGGAAGTCGCATCTTCTTTAGTTGTCCTCATCTCTCTTCTTTTTTGCATCAACATTTTGGTTTTTCCTGATAATTTGTTCACATGCAACTTGTTCTTAGACCCAGCTAATTTTGTTGCTGTTTCCATAAGAGCTTTGGTTACTTTTCTGTTAACTTCAGAAATATCCACTTCTTCCGATGTTAGGCCTTCTAAAGCAGAGAATCTGTTCTTCAGTTCCAACTTGAAGGTATTATGGTGTTTTTTAAGGTTGGTTATGTCAATACATCTTGTTTGTCTTATGAGCTTGCCACGTTCGAGTTTAGTGTTGAGGTGCAACTTACATCTCACCAATCTATGGTCACTACCTGTGTTGAACTTGTTTAGCACACTGCAGTCTTCTATGATGAATTTTTTGTTACACACAATAAAATCAATTTCACTTGTCATCCCATTTGGATGTCTCCATGTCCATTTCCTGTGTGGCTTTTTCTTGAAAAAGGAGTTAAAGATGAAAAACCCTTCTGCCTCTGCAAACTCAACGAGAGTATTTCCACGCTGGTTTCTGTTGCCGTGACCGAATTTACCTACTGAAGTTTCATTCTGTTGCAGTTGCCCTATTTTTGCATTGAAATCTCCCATAATTATCTTCAAGTGCTGCTTACCTTTATTATTTAGATGACGAATTTCCTCATAAAATTCTTCAATTTCTTCTTCAGCATGACTCGTGGTGGGTGCATAAGTTTGAATAATCCGAGCCTTGTACCTTCTCGGGAGTTGGATAACGAGTCGTGCAGCTCTGTCAGAGGAACTTTCAACTTCTACAACTTTATCCTTCAGGTTCTTGTTTATTATAAATCCAACACCACTAGTTCTGCCAGTATCTGTCCCACGATAGTAGAAGAGATGTCCACTTTTCAGTTCAATGAGATCTTCTCCTTTTCTCCTTACCTCACTTAGTCCGACGATGACCCACTTGATCCTTTGTAGTTCTTCTTCCAATTCAAGAAGCCTTGAATCAGAAGATAGGGAGCGTACGTTATACGTAGCCAAGGTCAGCATCAGATGGCAGCCTAGTCCGGTCCTCCAGGGATTCTTAGCACCCTCTGCCTTCATGTCGCACTGGCCGCTGCCTTGGCCAGGGACATTCCAGCTGCCGGAGACTGAGGGCCAAGATTTAAGTTGTAGAGTCATTTTGGAGGGGTTTGGCCATAACTCACCACGCTGACCAAGCGGGTTGGTGAGTGTGGGATAGTATTTCCTCTAATCCCGATGGTATAGTTATACCGCTATTGGCGGTCGTCAGAGCCCTTTTTAGTGGGAACAGGATGCACCACGAGAAGGCGGGGTTGACATTTTTCAAGGAGGGGCTGCGATGTTACGCATCGCCTGACCTTACATCAGTGGTTTATAAAATCTCAGGAGCTACATACCTATCAGACTCCTACCAGTAGTTTATAAAATCTTCACTAAAGTTCTTTCACACCGCTTGAAGCTAACACTGGACATGGCTCAACCGAGAGAACAAGCTGGATTCAGGAGTGGCTACAGCACGTACTGAGAGAACTAATTGAAAGAGCGAGGGAATATGAACTTCCATTGTGCATGGCTTTTATCGATTATGAAAAAGCATTTGATTCGGTGAAACCATCAGCAGTTACAATGGCTCTGAAATCCTGCGGTATTGAAGATGCGTACATTAATACTATTAATAACATCTATGAAAATGCAAATGCAAAGATTCGGCTGTTCGAAAATACAACACACATAAAAATTGGAAAGGGAGTGAGACAAGGTGACACCCTATCTCCGAAGCTCTTTAATGCCTCATTGGAAAATGTCTTTCAATCACTGACCTGGGAAAACAAAGGGATAAAGATTAATGGATATTATCTAACCCACCTTCGTTTTGCTGTTGACGTAGTCATTTTTGCAACTACCGCATCAGAGGTGCAGAGTATGATCCAGGACCTTGCTGACAAGAGTAAAGAAGTGGGATTAAAAATGAACTTGCAGAAGACAAAAGTGATGTTCAATGCTTTTACAAGAAATGAAGATTTATCGATTGATGGAGAAAAGCTGGAGATAACAGACACGTACGTTTATCTCGGACAGCAGATATCAAGTGAGGGTCGCATTGATGAAGAAATTAGTCGGCGTACAAAACTTGCCTGGAGAGATTTTGGAAGAAACAGCATAATCTTCAAGAGCAATATGCCATTGTGTCTTAAAAGAAAAGTGTTTGATCAATGCATCCTTCCAGTGCTTACGTATGGTGCAGAGACGTGGACCTTAACTAAAAGAGACATACGAAGGCTGCAAGACAACTCAAATTAGCATGGAGAGGTGCATGCTTGGTGTAACCAGGAGAGATAAGAAGAGGAACTCGTGGATCCGAAAAATGACAAGAGTGGAAGACATCATGATCAGAGTTAAATCCCTGAGATGGCAATGGGCTGGACATACTGCCAGAAGGACATACCATCGATGAACAGCCGAAATTTTAGATTGGATACTAAGGGACAGGAAAAGACCCAGAAGAAGACCACATGGGAGATGGGTGGATGAGGTCGTTTTTTTGTTTTTTTGTTTTTGTTTTTTTCATTTTTGCAGTCATGAGGCTGTTTACAAATTTTAGTTTGTAACCTGACCTATAATCACAAAAATGGTGTGTGTTCTACTACTGTGTTAGAAATTCGCTCAAAAGACTCCCTCCATTTCCCAGAAGTACAAACTTTAAATTTGACAAAAAAAATTCATTTTATATAATCAAATGCCTGTGAATTCCAAAAGTTCGGGTACGTTATCCAAGTTCCCTAAGATCTTAGACGGTTACACCAGCCATATGTTCCAACAGCTTAAATATCTTTTTTGGGGGAGGGGGGGGGTAAAGTCTGTGCTGCAGTCCACCCTTAGCGTCGCGCGGGACATTTCTGTTTAGTTCACAAATATAAATTCCTGTAACAGTTATTTTTGCTTTCCATCTAGAAATTCCTCTGCTATACGTGTACATTGTACAAAATTTTCAGAAACTCATGAGCCACTTCCCATGATTCCTTTCGTGAAGTTATGAAGCCTATTTCTGGTACAACCGTTTCCGTGAAAGACCGGAAAGGAGCCTGAATTTCACGGATTTTGTACGCTAGAATTCTGAATTTCCAGAAATCTTTCCGCAATTTTTTTCTTATACTGATGGCAAATTGCCATTTTTAAGAGGTGTTAGTGGATAATTATGAATTTTCAGAAACCTTTCCGCAATTTCTTTCATATACGAAGTCCGATGAAAAAGTTCCGAGACTAGGCCGATATAAAACAAAGTACTTACGTTACTTAAGTCTGGCTATGATCTCCTTCATCTCCTTGGGCAGCGATAAACCGCTGCCAGCGTTTTTGCCGCTGTTGGAACACTCCCTGGAAGTCCTGTTCGCGAATCGTGTGAAGCACCGTCTGCGATTCGCGTTGGATCACGTCCATGGTTTCAAAACGCCGACCCTTGAGCTTCAGCTTCATCTTCGGGAACAGAAAGAAGCAGCAGGGGCCTAATCCGGAGATTAAGTTGGGTGAGAAAGGGAGTCATGCTGTTGCGGATGCAAATCTTGCGTGCTGCTAACGCTCTGTGAGCTGCTGCATTGTCGTGGAGCAGGAATCGCCCCTGCGCCACATTTCAGGTCTTTTGCGGCGAATGTCCTCTTTAAGACGCCGCAGAACACCGCAGTAAAAAAGGGCAGTGACGGTCTAGCCCTGGGGGACGAATCCACGGTGCACAACCCCACGAATGTCAACGAACACGATGAGCCTGCTTTTGGCTGCGCTCCGGACCTGTCGGGCCTTCTTCGGTAGTGGAGATGCCGGGCACTTCCAATGCGACTACTGTTGTTTGGTCTCCGGGTCGTAACCGTAGACCCAAGTCTCGCCCCCAGTGATGACCCACGATAGTAGGTACGTTGGTTTATTCACCACCTGCTGACGATGATCTTGACAGAGTTCGATACGGAGCGCCTTCTGTTCGGGGGTTCAGAATCTTTGGCACAAACTTTGCAGCAATGCGGCGCTTGTTCAAAACCGACGTCAGAATTTCTTGCACTGTTCCGTATGACACATTGACGATGGTAGCGATGTCTTGAATGGTTCATCGACGATCCTCATGCACCAGTTCCCTAATTTTGTCCACATTTTCGGGGGTTTGCTCGTGGACGGTCGCCCTGACCTCTCGTCGTCTTCCAGTGCCGTTCTGCCGCTCTTGAAGCGCGAGTGCCCTTCAAAACACCTCGCGCGATTCATTGCCATAAGTCTGCCGCAACATTTCATGCGTCTTCGTTCCCGATTTGCCCAGTTTGAAGCAGATTTGATGTTCACTCGCTGCTCTAGTTTGCAGTCGATACCGAAATCGCAGCTGTGTTCTGCACGTGGTCACCAAATATCGTGTAGCACAGCTCCCGATGTTCAGAGAACGACGCCACTCGGCACAATGACTCATGAAAGGTTACTGCCCTCGACCGCTGCTCGCGCATCCCCGTACTACCATCTGTTGGCGCTCTACGTACCTAGTCTCGGAACTTTTTGATTGCACTAAACATATTAACGAAAAAACTCTGTTCTCACTTTTTCCGTATCCATATGTGGGAAAATCTCCGGTAAGAGGAGCGATTCGCAGGAATATATGAGTTTGATGAACTGTTAAATTTCAGTCGTTTGTCGGAGGATCTGATTTTCAAGTTCTGTAGCGAGATCTTTTATTGTGAATACATGCAGCTATGGTATATTGTGTTGCAGTTAGAAACAGGGTACTTTAAAATTATTATACAGGTGATTGCATGATATCTATGCATCAGAGCGTGGACCCCTTATGATAAAAGCTATTATAGCTATAAAGAGTAAATTTTATATTCAGGAGTTTTGTGAAATAATATGAAAATGATACTTAATTTGTGATAAGTCCTCCTATAGAAACAAATAATTACAAACCTATTAAAAAAAGTAAAGCTCCAACAGAAAATAAAAGGACTGGTTCACTTGCATTAAAGATAAAAAAACATTTCAGCATTGCACAATTAGAGTTCTACCTTAAACGTGACTGTGATTTCTGGGTCTTTCCGATCCAGAGGTAAGGTACGCGGCCAGAGTTGGAAACGGGTCGAAAATTTGGGATCCAGATGTCCCATAACTGGACCAGACCCGGGCCAGTAACTGACCCAGAAAAATCTGCTTTGAACAACACTATCTACCAACAAGTAATTGGACACCCCTGCAATCGACGATATCTGCGGTCCTGATACACGTCACGGCCGCCGCCGTTAAATATCGTGTGGGAAACAACAACGCAACCAGTCGCATGCAAGATGCCACGCAGTTCGGAGCTCTCTGGTTTCGAGAAAGGTGTAATCGTCGGGTATCACAGAAATGGCCGATCCATATGTGACATATCCAGCGAGTTTAATTACCCAAAATCGGCAGTGGCCTACGTGATTGGCATGTGGAAGATTAGAGGTGACTGTCGGAATGTGCCCCGACCCGGCAGACCCACAAAACTGGGAGTTAGAGACCGACGGGTGCTGGCCAGAGAAATTCGAAAGAACCGCACCGCATCGATGGGCCACATCCGCGAGGAGTTTCAACAGGCATCCGGGAGTGTTCTTTCGATGAATACCATCCGTAAGGATGCCCATCTGCTCGGTTATGATGGACGTGCTGCCGCCCACAAGCCTTTGATCACCAAGTCCAATAGCGATGCTCGGCTAACGTGGTGCAAAGAACGTCGACACTGGACCGTTGAACAGTGGAAACAGGTTCTCTGGAGCGACGAATCAAGGTTCACCCTCTCCCGTTCGGATGGCAGGGCCTGGGTTTGGCGTCGGCCTGGAGAACGCCTCCTGCCGGAATGTATTGTGCCAACTGCGAAGTTCGGCTGCGGTGGAATTATGCTATGGGGGTGTTTCTCCTGGTATGGCACGGGACCCTTGGTCGCAATTCCTGGTAGACTCAACGCCGAGACCTACTGCACCATTTTGGATGACCGTGCGCTTCCTACGTTGTGGCAGTTTTACGGGGTGGACCCATGTTACTTTCAGGATGACAATGCTACCTGTCATGCTGTGAGGTCCACCATGGCTTGGTATGGTAACAATGGGGTTAATCGAATGGACTGGCCTGCGCAGAGCCCGGACCTTAACCCTATCGAGCACCTCTAGGACGAGTTGGAGTGTCGACTTAAGGGGTGCCCCCACCGTCCGAAATCGGTGAAGGAACTGACCTGTCTTCTCCAAGCCGAGTGGAAGAAAATACCGCTAGCCGTCGTACAACGCCTGGTTGAGAATATGCCCCGGAGGGTCGCAGCTGTAATCGCCGCTCGTGGAGGCTCCACCAACTATTGAAGGTGAATAAACTTCGTTTTCCTTTGCTATCACAAGTGTCCAATTACTTGTTGGTAGATAGAGTATAAATTCGAAACTCAATTTATCATATATACTGTACATATAAACGTGATATACATATTCATCCCAATAACTGCTTGATATTTAATAACTGAAATCCTTTTTTAATAATAAAATTTGGTCATTTGCTAAATTTTAGTGCCATTTTTAGTGCCACTATTTTGCGTAATCCAGAAGTAATGGCTGACTCTGACCGTGACCATGGAGTATATTACAAATGGGAATCATTATTTACGATTACAAAAATGTATTTTTGTAAATGTATGTAGATTGTTCACTCTCTCCAGGATTTAATGGAGGTGCGCATACTTTTATATGGTCCATAATCTTTTATTACACTGACGACATCTTCTTCGTAATTATACACTTTCCACATTTTGAACAACAAGCAAGACCAAACAACACAGAATTATTCACCCGTTCCTTAATGAGACGAAACAATTTCCAGCATTCACTCTTCCCCTTGTGGTTTTGAACAAGCACGTATTTGTTGGCCTCGACGCCTTTCTCAACCTCCTTAATATTAAATCCATCCATATTAACAAATAAGGAGTTAATTTCGACATGACATGTCATGGGAACGGGATGTTAGCACATCAATCGAAAACCTCTGAATGCTCAATGTAAAAGATGCGATGTGAAAAGTAACTCTTAGTCATACTGTGAACTTCGCACGGAGAGAGTGAATCAGCTGAGAAGCAGGCGAATGGCGTTTGCCTGACCTTGCTCTGGGCAATCGCACTGTAAAAGAACGCAAAGGAAGTATCTTTTTACGATATGGTGTCGGTGTGTCTGACGTCGGTCGGTGGAAATCTTCGTTGCTTTAAGAAAGAGACGACAATATTTTTGCATGGCAAATCATTATTCACTCCGTGGGCACCAGTATCGACTACAGAATTACACAACGCGCATTTTTCTTTGGAATATATTTTTCTCTTTCAAAAATAAAACCGGAATAAAACCGGGTCAAAGTTGGGTTAGGAACACCTTGACCCGACCCGTTGGACCCGCAAGAAATTGTCTACCCGTTGACCCGCGACCCGTTTACATCTCTGTACGCGGCTTCTGTTGAGCCAACTCAAACAGCCTTGTATCGAATCCCAAAAGGGAAAAGGGGGGAAAGAAGATTCTCTGATGCAAGGGCTGAGAAATTCAGTCTTCGGTTCCACGAAATGTCTGTCTGAAAAGGAAAACTCCGAAAAGGACTTTTCCGTAATAAACGTAATTAGTAACTACAGAAGATACGAAAGCTAAAAGAAACGGAAACTTTTAAAAACGGAAATTTCGTTAAAAGCCGGACACTTACTGGCAGCTTTGCTGCACGTTATTTTCAAAAAATTTCCGTGAGTTCACACCACTTATTTTTTACGCTTTAAAACCGTAGGTTGAAAAAGCGTATATATCCAGCTTTGTCCGTCTGTCCACAAGATAACTCGCGTAAAAATGGTTCGATTTCGATGAAATTTTAATATGCGGTAGGGAACCACCTGGGGACGAACATTATTGAAAATGGGTGAAGTGGGGTCAAAGGTCAGGACATAGGAGCGGGGTGCATTCTATTGCCCTTATGAGTCATAACTTGCGTAAATATGGTTCGATTTCTATGAAATTTTAGTAATATGTGGTAGGGGACCACCTGGGAACTAACCCTATTCAAAATAGACAAAATGGGGTCAAAGGTCAGGACATAGGATCGGGATCCGTTCCATCGCCCTTATGCATTATAACTTACGTGGAAATGCTTCGATTGAGACAAAACTTTATCATGTTGTTCCGGAAGTATACTTAACCGGTTTTGTTGAATATCATCGAAATGGGGTCAAAGCTTAGGGCATAGGAGCGAGATTTATTCTACAGCCACAATCCTCATAACTTGAGTAATAACTTGAGTAATGATTTCTGGTATGTTGGAAAGCGTATCATAATCAATGCATTGCATGCTTTTACTAACTTGTTACAGTGTGAGCTCGTATTTATCGCCGCTTTTGGTGTCTTAGGTTGTAATGTTTTCTTCGGTAGCATCTGAAAGACCCTTAGCAGCTTGTTCTCGTTGTTACTTATTTTGTCTTTCGGTTCTCTCTTTGGGGCTAGGTGACATCCGTTGGCTTTCAATCCTTCAAAAGGAGCGGCGAAGACGAACGACTGTCCGCTTTCTACACTGCCCGTTGCTATGATCTCTTCATTGGTCCATCACACTACAACTCATAAAATAGTCTTTTTAAATGTTCTTGAATGTCATCTGGTCATTCTCGCCGTGACTTCATACCATTTGAACTGCTGATGTACAGTAGACTCTCGCTAATCCGGCCATTCCTTGCACAGAGGGGTGCCGGATTAGCGAGAGTGCCAGATTACTGAGAGTGCGTAAAAATTCAGTTTAAGTCTTCATTAAGGTGATTCCACCTAAAATCTCTGCCTTATGTTTCTAATGGTGAAACTTCTGTACATATTTTCTCTGCAATTAATGTATTCCCAAGGATAAAAATTTGCACATCGTTAAAACTAACTCTAAGTTATAGCATGGGATACTTATTACTTGCTAAAGCATAACCATAATTATATTAAAAATCAATCATTTTTTTTCAGTAATGTTCAGGCCTGTTAATAGATGGCGCGACCTGTACATTCATGACGTCAGCAGACAAATACATGTTGGACTGCTTAATTATGGTTATGCTTTAGCACGGATTAAGTATCCCATGCTATAACTTAACGTTACTTTTATCGATGTGCAAATTTTCATCCTTGGGAATACATTATTTGTGAAGAAAATATGTACAGACGTTTTACCATTGGAAACATAAGGCAGAGATTTTAGGCGGAACCACAAATTTAATGTTACAATTACAAGTTTACTATGTGTAGTACATATGTACTTAAAAAAGCATAAATAAGAGACAAGCATATGGTAATAGTAAAAGAACGCGATCTGTACGTACTGTAGTGTCTCATTTACGACAACGAAATGATCTTTTCATATTATCAGTACAGTAAAGCACAATATGTATGTGTACGTACTATACACAGTAAAAGAAACGTGCAATTGCGATACAGCACAGATGAAATCTTCCATTTTCTACTCAGCGTGGTCACTTCGAAACATGTCACAGATTTTTGTCTGCTTAAGGTGGACCTCAAGTAATTTTGCTTCTTATACTTCCAATGGAAAAACTTCTGTACACAATTTTCTTCACAATTAATGCTTTCCCAAGGATGAAAATTTGAACATCGATTAAAATAGCTCCATTTTATAACTTGGGATACTTAATATTTTCTAAAACATAACCATAATTATGCAATCCAACATTTGTTTGTCTACTGACGTCATCAAAGTACAGGTCGCGCCATCTTTTTTCTGGTTTCAACACAACCAAAGGAAAAGTTATTGATTTTTAATATAATTATGGTTATGTTTTATAAAATATTAAGTATTCCAAGTTATAAAATGAAGCTATTTTAATCGATGTTCCAATTTTCATCCTTGGGAACGCATTAATTGTGAAGAAAGTGTGTACAGAGGTTTTTGCATTGGAAGCAAAATTACTTGACGTCCACCTTAAATGAAGATGCTTTTTGTAATATTCTTAATTATTTTGAGGATCCTACCTACTTTTATTTTAAATTGAATTACATGAACGTTAGTGCCAATTCAAAACAAAACGTAACGTGAAAATTAAAAACTTCACTCGTGTATGAAGTATAATTTATTCCGGTCTGATATCAACACGATTTCTGCAACCGAAAACCACGCAAGCAGAAGGAGGCCGGATTAGTGAGAGTCTACTGTATTTAGCTGCTCTGTTAAAAATTTTGTGGTAGGTTGCACCAAAACGTGGTACTACATCAGCTGCACCACTTTCTGAGATACAACCATTGTGTGGTGGAAACAAAATCCCACAACATGTACCGTAACGTGGTGCAAAGTTGCACCATGTTGTTGTGCTTTGTTTGAACTACACAATGATGTGTCTTTTCTCAGAAAGTGGTGCAGCTGATCAGAGTTGGATAGGAATGCATTAGAAAGTAATGGAAGTACAGATTTTAATTAACGTGTACTGCATTACAAGGTAATGCAGTACAAGGTAATCCCAAGTATGGTTTGCACAAGGTAAGGGAATTAATCTGTAATGCATTACAATGAAGAGGATAGAATTCAATTATTTAATAATGTCATTCAAACGCAATGGAATTATTTGGTAATGAAATTACCCAATTTGCAAATAATAATTACATACTAATAGTTTATAGAAATGTACGTGTGCCAAAAGCTATGTCTAGAAAAGTCGGCCATGTAACATAGCACACAGAGACCGAAGTGTCGTGTAGAGTGTTCTAGAAACGGCAAGAATGGGTTAAACGTTTGTAGAATGTTCTAGAATGATGGAAAGTTGGAGAGCTTTATGTAAATCAAGAATACTCCAGAAGGTTCAGGTCCTGTCATGAAGTATATATAAAAGAGTCAGTCGCCCGCTAGTCCAGTGTTCGTATCGGACCAGTAATGGACAACAACACTTGAGAAGTACGGCAAACATGTCAAGAGTTCGCAAATTTCTGCAATATTCGGCACTGTACTTGAGTTGCTAAACTGTGAGTGTAGTGCTAATATGTGCTTGTGGCTGTAGTGGGGTAGTTATTTTGGACAGTGAAACGTATGTAAGGAACAAGAATACTGTACTGGAGATGGACGAAATGAGTATCTCTAACCGAAATAAACATCCCATTCGTACTTACTTCATATGTTGAAAGTTAAAATATCGACTAAACACGATAAAACACATATGTAGCACACATACACTACATGTAATTAAGCTTTACTGACAAAACACACACCACATGAGATTTTTCGGGGATGACAACATCCCCATCTTCAGATGTTGCATTCACGAGTAAGACCAAGATATACACTGAAGAGCAATTGAATTAGAGACAGCTGGCGTTATGAAAATGTGGCTCTGTGAGCGGCCCTGTAAACGGAAACGACATGACGTATGCAGCGATCCGACAATATAAGGAGTGATGCGATGGGAATCACTAAGAGTCGGACGCAGTATAGGTAGGACGAAGGATCTAAGCGCATTTGATCGCGGGCAAATTGTCGAGGTCCGACGAATGGGTCACTCCATCTCGGAAGTCGGCAGGCACGGGGATTTTCACGAGCCACTGTGTCACGGGTGCACCGTGAGTACATCGAATCCGGTAAAACCATCCCTGCAAGGGCCAACTGCCGTGGACAACAGCGTTTGGATGAGCGGGGTCATCGTCGGCTAGCTCGCATTGTAACAGCGGATATACAGGCCACAGTGCAAGAAATCACTCGGCAATTTAACGCTGGTGCACAAAAACGTGTAAGCAGCCACACCACCCAGAACGATCTCCTCGCTATGGGGTACAGAAGCCATCGTCCCACGAGGGTACCGCTGCTGACCGCACATCACAGGGTGCAAAGATTCGCATGCGCGTGGGAACATCGCCACTAGACCCTAGACATGTGGAAAAATGTTGCCTGGACTGATGAGTCGAGATTCACGTTGGTACATGCGGATGGCAGGATACGAGTACGGCGCAAACCACATGCAGCGATGGATCCTTCTTGCCAGCACGGTACTCTTCAAGCTGGTGGGGGTGGCATTCTCGTCTGGGGACTGTTTACGTGGACTGAAATTTGACCCCTGGTACATGTGACATTGTCCCTCACAGGTCAACGTTACCGGTATATCCTGGACGACCATTTGCTCCTGTTTGTGCGTTTTCAACATCCCACTGGGGACCTCATCCTGCAACAAGACAATGCACCGTGCCATCGCTCCCAAATTGTATCTGAATGGTTGGATGAACACTCCACCGACGTGACCTCGCTTCCTTGGCTAGCTAGGTCACCTGACCTCAATCCCATCGAGCACATCTGGGATGCCATCGAGAGAGATGTCCTCCCTCCATCAAATCTTCGTGAACTGTGGGAGCTTGTTCAGGGGTCGTGGATCCGTATGGCTTCCCAACGCTTCCGGTGTCTTGTCGAGTCCATGCCGAGACGAATCGCCGCCGTCGTCAGGGCAAAAGGTGGTGCTACATGTTACTAGACAGGTATCTCTAATTCAATTGGTCTTCAGTGTATATATACTGTATAACATCATCGTCAGAAACCAGCAATATCGCAACGCCATCTAGGATTTACACAGTGCATTTAAAATAAATCATGAGAATGTTTAAATAAAATAGTCAATGGTTTAGATATAACTTTAGGGACATAATCATTACAGCAACGAGATTCGATTGATGCAATATATAGGCTCTCCATAAATAATAACAGTGAGAGCTTACCTAGAGAGTTTTTAATGTATACTTCATTCCACTTTGGAGTGTAGGGACCGGTCGCAACCAGAGGAGACATGGCGGTTGTTAACTTGCCATTACGAACATCATATTTATGCTCCCTGACTCTGGTTCTCAAGTTCCTTTTTGTAGAACCAATATATACAGTATCATTAGTGTGTGGAACAACGGCTTGCAGAGGTATGGTGTATACGCCGTATCTAGTATGTGGAGGAACCCTGTCCCGATCCTTCTTGATTAAGGCATAAATATTTCTAGTCGTGAGGCCAAAGTCAATATTATATGGTTTACACTTATTTCTTAGTACATTAACAATCCTGGGCACATACAGAAGTGATCCCACAAAACGGGGTATACGAAAGTCTCCAGAAAGAGTCGAAACATTAGACTTCTTAATTTGCCGGAGCAAGCGATCCACCCACGAGGACTCGTATCCATAATGACAGGCAATTTGTTTAATCTTGACCAGTTCCAAATGTCGTAATCTAGGGTTGGACGAGTGTAAAAATGCTCTACGTAATAAAAACCGAATAGCCGCAAATTTATAATTAGTCGGGTGATAAGACCAGAAGGGAACAATTTCAAAACTGAATGACGGTTTTCTGAAAACGGAAAACTGCAAATGGTTCGAGGGCTCCATTCCAAAATAAAATCGAAAAAAGGTAAACTCCGGTTTTGTTCAATTTCAAGGGTGAAATTGATAGACGGAACTTTTAAGGAATAATACTCAGAAAATAAACTAGATCTGAAACAGAATATGTCCATAACAAAAAAATATCATCCATGTATCTCACAAATAATAACGGAGTTTGAGGGTAGACGGATAAGATATCCTCCTCCAAAGACTGCATCAATATCTCCGCAAGAATGGGGGAGAGGGGGAGCCCATAGGGGCCCAACTCTTCTGACGGTAGATAACGTCATTAAACTTAAAGTAGGATCTCGTCTGAACAAGGCGCAACACTGTAAGCACAGCCTGAACCTCCAGTGGTGGAACGTCAGCTGCTAACTTGGACTCTGTAATTCCATGAACAAACGTGACAGGAATGCTGGGAAATAGCGATTCCACGTCAAGAGAGGCCATCAAAAACTTGGACTTAGGTTGAAGAAATGGTCGGGTCCTGGTCAAGGCCTGAAATGAATTGGAAACAGAATACAGGGGATTAGAAATTAATGGTTTCAAATATGCCCCAAGGGTTGATTCCAATGTGTAGGTAGGACTACACGAACTAGGCACAAGAGGCCTTAAAGGTAGATCTGGTTTATGCAACTTAAGTTGTCCAAATAATTCAGGGGTTCTGGATCCATACGGAGGAGACAAAGCTGAATTCATAGACGAAGGGAGGAAGGGTTTTCATACGAGCCAATGCTAATATAGTAGCCTGGGTGGGATCAGACTAGACGACAACAGTATTGATCTTTCAAATTGCTGTACACATTTTCTGGTGGTACTCCGTCTTGTCTAAAATAATGATCTGGTTCGACTTGTCCGCCGAAATTATAGCTAGCTGTGAGTTGTCACGAAGTTCCTTAAGGAATATACTGTTAAGTTATCGGTCGAAGTGTCGTTCCCGACAGCGAAGAGCACTGCCCATATTGGATCCTGTTTTTCAGGAGGGACCCCATGAATCACAGTTTCGATCTGAGACACGACAGAAAAAAGGTTCGGTGCAAGTTCTGGGTACGCAAACTTAGAACCACGTTGGAGTGCCCTGTTTTGGCACGCACTCAACGTAACAGAACTAAGATTCAGATAGGGTGGTTTATTGAGCAGCTCTTGAAATACACGTCTAGGAGTATAGTGATTAGTAGATTTCTTAAACGATACATTCCGTGCGACAAGTAGTCTCATTACTTCATATGTATTATTTCGTTCAAATCACTTTACTTGCTGCGAAGACGGGGCAACTACTCATGTCATACACGTACAATGTCCAATACCTACACATACACGCATTGCGGTCCGAGGGGTGGAACAATTGTCAAATAACGTACACAACATGTAAGGGTGTACTGGTTGCTGGTTTATTCACGTTGTATTGTTACCCATAAGTTATTAGTTATTTACCAACATATAGTTAACCATTAACCATTACGATTATAATGGGTAACTGCTATATGTCATTACAATTACCATGTAATTCTAATGACCAGTTCACTATTACCATGCAATGGTAACGCTAAGTTCTTGTTCCCATTACCACTACGTTCTTGTTAGTTCTTGTTCCCATTACCATTACGTTCTTGTTAGTTCTTGTTCCCATTACCATTTGTAATGCATTACCGATTAGTTCAATTACGATTTTGCCCAACTCTGCAGCTGATGTAGTACCACTTTTTGGTGCAACCTACCACAAAATATTTAACAGTGCCTTATCAGGAGCGTAAAATAATGATTATGTTGAGCACTTTGGCACCACAAAACACCGTTTTCTGAGGTTACGAACGAGTTACTCGGTGTGTTTTCCGACCGACCGACAAGGCACATTTATTGCCTTGTTAATCGCTTTCGCGAATGTTCCCGTTGAAAAGTCTAAATAAGGAGCAATGCTTCAAAAGCGCCTTATTCCCTTTAATAAAGTTGATCACTTCCTCTACTGTTTTTTATTGCTTTCGCCTCTTTGTCTATTATACAAAATTGCCCATCGTTACAATAGTAACACTTCGGTTGCGTTACGACTGCTTCTTTTCATGAAGAACTTTGTGGAAGAAAAGTTGAACTCGACAAAAACTATATTCAAAGCATCGGAATGTGATATCTGTTTATTAGATTACAGCTATATGTAACACTGGATATACTCTTTTTAATACTGTCACACAGACTACGTCACTAAATTTTGTTTTTACTAAAACTAAAGAGAATACTCCTGAAGTTTTGACATGCGTATATGTAAAAAAAATTCTCAAAGATTTGGGTCTAATCTTTTCGCTGTATAAATTAATTCCGTGTGTTCCAGGTTTACACTCTTTCAATCTGTTAAACGTTTAGCATGTTTCGATAAAACTTTGATTTCATTTTCAAATCTGTTTTTTTTTTCATAAGTTTCAGAATTTACCAGTCATTGATCCAGCTTCTTCCGTTACTGCGACAATAAATAAATAAATAAATAAATAAATAAATAAATAAATAAATAAATAAATGAGGAACATGCAAGTTACTTCTCTAAAATAAGAAAGGAAAGTATTACACATATCTAATCTTAGCGAGCCAGCCGGTTTCCAAAGACTCATCTGATATAAAATAACTGACGAAAAGATACTTGCATAAATTTCAAAGATAATTAAATATTGAAAAAACCCTCTCTTTTTTTATCAATTTCATAAATAACTTTATTATATATTTCCTTTGCCTACCTGATCCACAGAAGGCTCCATCATTCATGTAATTTTCAGCTGTATGGACAGAGTGCCTACAGGGAGAGAAAAAGAACTAATAACTTATTTAAAATACGATAAAAACATAGATGGGTAAAATTCTGTTATTTTGACCAAAATATTTATACTCAAAGAGAAATACATTTTTCAATTTTTAACGGAGAAAAAAAAAAAAGAAATTCTTCAGTTTTGTTATGAAGACCACCTAGGT
Organism: Macrothele yani; assembly: GCA_039090855.1. Lineage (NCBI taxonomy): Eukaryota > Metazoa > Arthropoda > Arachnida > Araneae > Macrothelidae > Macrothele > Macrothele yani. The sequence continues at coordinate 27,503 of JAYWMT010000151.1, forward strand.
TTTGTGCAGAGAAATAGCGTGTCCTGCAATGTTATAGATGTTACGAAAAATTAATAATGGTGATCTGTCAAAGTATCTATACATTAGTTCTGAATTCTTAAAAGATAACAGGATGTTTATCATTTGCGAGTGGCATTCACCGAGTTCTAACATACCAGTAGCATGTGTTTTGACAGTATGTAATGTACCACAGAGGTGAAACATGTGTCAAGACCAAAGATGCAAACGGGTCAACAATTTCTAACGGGTCAAACAAGTCGGGTCAAGGTGTCCATGACCCGATTTCGACCCGGTTTTATTTCCCCTTTATTTTCGAAAAGAAAAAAATATTTCAAAGAAAAATGCATACTGTGGAATTTTGTGCACAATACTGGTGCCAGTGGTTTGTCATACAAAAATATTGCCGTCTCCTTCTTAAAGAAAAGAAGATTCCCACCGACAGACGATACGGCACAGATGCTGGACTCACCGATAGCATATCGTAAAACGATACTTCCTTTGCGTTTGCTTTCAGTGCGACTGTCCTGAGCAAGGAGAGGGAAACGCCTGTCGCCTGCTTCGCTGGTGATTCACTCTCTTACACCCCGCGTGTCACATGGTAAGACTGAGATTTACTTTTCACATCGCATCTTTTGCATTGAGCATTCAGAGGCCTTCATTTGACGTGCTAACATCCCGTTCCATTGCATGGCGTGTCAGAATCAATACCTTACTTGTTAATATGAATGACTTTAATATTAAGAAGATGCGTCGAGGCTAACAAACACGTGCTTGCTGAAAACCAAAAGGGGAAGAGTGAATGCTTGAAGTTATTTCATTAAGAAACAAGAATATGTTTCACAGCAACACCAATTTTCACAAGCTTGTGATGAGTTGAATGTTTCCAAAATGCGAATGTTGATTTCATGAGTGCTCCTTCCTTCTGGGTGGAGGGGGGGGGGCAATGATGAAAACAACATCCACATCTTGGAAACTTTCAACTCATTAGAAGATGGTAAAAATTGGTGTTGCTGTGAAACATATTCTGAAGCTTGATATGTTATCAAGAAAACAGCAAAAACAGAAATTAAGCATAAAACACGTTACTTAATTCAAGCATTTTGACTGTTCCACTCTCAAAATTAATTGAAACAGTTAACATCAATGCAGAGAACTTTTTTTTGACTCTCGCAGATGTGTTTAAAAACATGTGTAAAACAGTTATGTGAAAGACGACAGTTTCAACACTTTCTGTAAGTAAGTGAGTAAATTATTATTATTTTTTTTTTTTGATTGGAGGTTTAACGACCACCGTGAGCAACTCAATGGGCTATAAGCAGTCGCCCGTCCCTAATTTAGGGTCACTGGTTCCAGGGAAGGGAGAGAGCCAGTGCCGTAAGACATAAACAACATCCATGCCTGACCGGGATTCGAACCCGGACCCCTTACAGACGAATGATCAGAGGCCAGCGCCTTAGACCACTGCGCCACCGGGGCGGCGAGTAAATTATACGTTTCCGCAATACATTTGTATGGTTTCTATATAACGCCCCAACTCACAGAGCTCAGAATGTCCAATCATGGTTTCAGGAACATGAAAACGAACTTTCACACCTTCCTTGGCCTTCCAAATCACCAGGCTTAAACATCATCGAGCCACTGTGGTCTGTCTTGGAAAACAGAGAAAGATCCCGTTATTCTCCTCCTGCATCTCTCAAGAACCTGGAGCAGTTTCTCAATAACGAATGGTGTAGCATCCCCCTAAACCACTATCCAGGATTTGTGCATACATACACACTATATTGACAAAAGACGCCGGACACCCCTTCAAAAGCAAATGAACGGATCCCCTGCGTTGTTAAGATGCGCGGTACATCTGCAAACGGTATAAAAACAAGCCTGCAGCTGACCGCGATCATATCGCACTGTGAAGTTGAGTGAAAATGTCGCGGCGGGAGAAAACTGCCTTTGAGAAAGGAAAGATTGTTGGGTGTTATATTAGTGAGTTGTCCATAAGAGAAAGCGAGAGGCGATTAAACATACCCAAGTCAACTGTTTGGATGTACTGAATAAGCAGAAAACACATGGCGTGCCTAAAGCAGAAAAACGTACCGGAAGACAAAAGGAAATTAGTGATAGAGGACGTCGAAGCCTCAGGAGAGTCGTTACAGATAATCGACGGAGTACTGCACAAGACCTCAGTGTGCAGGTGAATAAAAATGCTGGAACCTCGGCAGGTACACGTACCATTCGCAGAGAACTTCATTCCATGGGTTTCCGTGGTCGAGCGGCTGCTCATAATCCTTTCATCTCCACTCGGAATGCTACTCGTTGTTTAGCATGGTGTAAAGAACATTTATCGTGGACCGTAGATCAATGGAAACTGGTCCTATGGACTGATGAATCCAGATACACGATCCATCAGTCTAATGGCCGTGTGTGAGTATGGCGGCAGCCGGGGCAACGCTATTTACCACAGTGTACTGTTCCTACTGTCAAGTTTGGAGCTGGCAGTTGTGACGTATATTCTAAATTAACTTTCCTTCTTAGTTTCTTTCTCTATGTAAATCTTGAGTTTGTTCTCGGTTATACTTCACACTTAACGTGATATGTTTTCTCTCAAACGAATACTGTTGGCAACATAACTGAGGTAGAATGAACGTGACGTATGCCTGTTATGAGATAAGAACCAGAGATATAAACTACAATACAACAGTTGCTTGTTGAGCGTGGTGGAATGTTGTTGGTTGATTTGTGTTATGTGATTTCTATACTATCGTGAAGGGCTATATCTGTGCTGGTGAAATAAAGCATCATTTACGTAAGTTTGACTTCTGTAAAAATGTTTCGTCTGGCCGTTAAGGTTTAATTTTGGAACTATTGTATCGTATGGTTATGTTTTTAAAATAACGTATCAGTACGAAAAGGTATTTACGTTATACAGTGTACTCGTGTAGGGCTGTTTTTCGTGGTATGGCCCCGGCCCATTGGTTATAGTGGACAAACCTGTTAACCAGCACGTCTATTTCGATATTCTAGACAATTATGCCCTACCAACTCTGTGGCAATACTATGGAACCGCCCCTTGTTGGTACCAGCAGGATAATGCACCGAGCCATAAAGCGAGGACTGTTACGGCGTGGTTTGATGATAATTCCGTATCGTGTGTGCACTGGCCAGCACAGAGCCCTGAACTTAATCCTATAGATCACCTATGGGATGAATTAGAGCGCCGCATAAGAAGTTTAAAACCAAGGCCTACTACTAAGCAACAGTTAGCGGCAGCATTATATACTGAATGGAAGCGCATATCTATCGCTGTGTTCCAAAACCTTATCGAAAACATGCCTCGAAGGATCAGTGCCTGCATTAAGGCCAAAGGTGGTTTCAAAATATCTTTATTCAAGGTAGAAATCAGGAGACGAACTAATAAGGACGTCTAAATACAAATAAAATACGATCAAAGATCGTTAAACTACTAAAACCTATATAAAAATATACAGCATAGTGCACAAGTTGAAAAATGGAGCAAAATTACAGCTCGTGATAAATGAACAGCGACAAGCATGTCTGGGCATTGAGGAAGGATTTTAACAAAAAAACTTATTGCTCATAAGTGCATTGCTGTGCGATTAACAAACCTGTTCAAGAAAATTGAGAGCTTCAGGAGACAACATTTCTCTTGCAAAAAAAAACAAAAAAAAAACAATAAGACAGTAAGGTGTAACACATCATAGTTACAAGAATGTACAGTACAAAGCAATTGACAAACTGATCATAAGACAAATCAATGAAATGATGAATATCAGGAGAAGAACAAACTTGGACTTCCTGGTGTAAATATAATATATTACCTGTTCGGCAATATTCAAAAACAATGTACAGATATACAGCACAGTGTCAACATGTTACAAATCAAAATCGGACCATATACAGAAATGTAACACTATTCTGTTGACCAGATAGAAAATGTAAGTATAATAAGAAAACACACGATGAATAAAGCTTTAACATATTCTCACTATCCATATGTAGTGATAGAAGAATGATAGTACCAAGCATCACCTCACACAAAAGAACAAAATAGGTAAAATGTTTTTCAAAATATATTACTCATGAGTACAACACCATGCAATTGACTAACTTGTGCAAAAATAAATACAGTAAGAATCATTAGTCAACATGTCTCTTGAAAGAAGGTACGATATGACAGTGAGTTTTAACACAACATATTTACAAGGATGTACAGTACTATGCAATTTAAAAAACTGATTATCAGACAAATCATTGGAATGTTTAATAACAGGAAATAACTAAACTTGGATATTCTGATGCAAATAAGATGGATTACTTGTTCCGCAATATTTTTAAAACTATGTACAATTATACAGCACAGTGCAAACATGTTCGGGAAACAAAATAGAACAAAATTACAAAAAACTACACTGCAGAAACAATATCTATGTTTATACAGCACTATGCTAATGACTAACTGCAATATTTATACTCAAAATGTAAACTAAAGACGAACTAACTTGAACGTCAATGTAGGAAAAAAAATACAAGATGAGTGTCACAAAAAACAATTTGCTGTGTAAACACGTACAGCCCTTTATAAAAAAACCCATGCGGTAAATTTCCAAGCTGTGCAAAGATCTTGAAAACAGATTGTTGATATTTACATATGCATTTCTGATTCAAAAAGGTCAAATACCAAATCTGCCGACCGTCAGGTACAATGACGCTGGCGAGCTGGTAAACCATGAGGCAGCCGGTGACCAGGTGGCAAGGAACTGGCTCTCCCGACGCTGAGTAACTGCAACAGAATACTCTAGCCGAAGTCGAGATGTCAGACGGTCGCGGAAATGGCATAATAATGCCGTAGAAGCTTCATGCACAGTCAGAGGAGTAGTCAAATATCTGCAGCGTTGATGAAACACGTAGATTACATGCTTCGCTAAAATAAAAATATAGGCACAGACTGATGGGAGCTTGACTGGGGGATAGTTCTGTAGCAGAAGAGTCCGATATGCATCAAATGTAAGATCTGCTGTAATGGAATATTGGGCGATAGTAAATGCCAAGTTCAGCATTGGGAGTAATATAACACAGTGTTGATAGACATGGGAGACATCAGCCTCCCGAGCACAGAAAGGGCAAAGAGGGGAATCGAGAAGAGACATTCGGAAAAGAACGGAGGGAACAGGAAGGCGGCGATGGAGGAAAAGCCAATGGGTATTAATTTCTAGAGGAGCAGAAAGAGGAGACAGGGCGGCTGACCACACCGTAGCAGTGGCAGCAGGGGGAACATCAGGAATGGGGAGAGGAGGAGAAGAATGGGACATAGAGAGGAACCGATAAAGAGCTGACACCGAGAGAGAAGAAATGGGATGAGCTGAGCCAGAAGTAAGCAAGAAAAGAGGAAATGGGAGAGAAGCAGAAGGAACAAAGGAAAGACCTGAGTGGGAAGCAAGATGAGGAAATTGAGAAATGATAGATGAAAGAATAGAGTCGTAGATGTCACGAGAGGAGGAGGAGAGGAGAAGAGAGGGAGGGAGGCTGGCGAAGGGTCGCCAAGAAAGGTCACGGTTAGTGAGATCTTTAACTGTTACCACACCTGCTCGGAGCCAGGTAGGATAGGCAAAGTACGGAAGATGAGAGGGGTGAATAATCGAAGAATAAAAGAGGGGTTCAGCAAGGAGCTCAGTTGTGGAATCAGGTGGAGAACGAGAGAGAGGGAGGGAACGAAGGAAAGTTAGAGCTTCACGGTAAACAGGGGGAAGTCGAATGAGGGTGAGGGGTCGGTGGTCCATGAGTAGTAAGGAGAGAAAAGAAAAGTTAGGGTTGCTCGGGGAGGCGATGACGTCCCTAGCTAAAACGGCATCTGGTACTGGCGACGTGAAGAGACGGAGAAAAGTAGTAATTCTGACGGCCTTGTAGTACTCCTGTGTATCAAGGAGTCCGATGCCGCCGTGATCCGGAGGGAGGCAAAGCTTTGTGACACTGACCCAGTGGTGGCAGGTCCAAATCAGAGAAGTAAGACATCGGGTAATTTCATGAAGGCGGAGTTGTAGAGACTTGACACCAAGCCAAGAGTGTGTGCACAAGGAAATCAGGTAAGTTCGAGAGAGGCGAGCTCTCTGGAAGAATGATGAGCAGAACTGGGCTCTCCTCCAGGAGGCAGTTGACCTGAGCAAGCGTGGGTGAATAGCATTCCACGTGTAGAGGGGGCAGCTTGCAAGGGACCAAGATGAACTCCAAGGAAGCGCTGTGAGATGGACGACCAGCTTGCTCCCCAAGGGGTGTCTACACGATGTGCCCATGAGCCGCACCATAAACCAGTGCTTTTAGATGAGTTGAGCGCTGCACCGGAGCATGAGGCATAAGCTGCGAATAGACGTTGGAGACACGGAAACTGTGAGTCATGACGGATGCAGATGGTGACATCATCTGCGTATGCAACAGAGGTAGTGGCATGATGTCTTGTGCAGGCAGAGAGTGGTGGCAGAACTGCTTTAAAAGATTGGTGTACAGAGCGGAGGAAGGGTTCAATTGCGATTGCAAAGAGTTGTCCGGAGAGTGGGCAACCCTGCCGCACTCCCCGGCGGAAGGGAATAGGCGCTGTGAGAAAGGTGGGCAGCTTGACCTGGAGAACGGCGTCTTGATAGAGTGAGAAAAGAAGAGAGACGAAGGAAGGAGGAAAACCGAAGTGAAGGAGTGTAGCCGATAGATAGGAATGTGAGATATTATCAAAAGCGGATTGTTGGTCAAGAGAGAGAAGGGCGAGGGGTTCAGAGCGAGATCGGGCAAGATGGATTAGATCATTTAGTAGATGGATGTTATGAGAAAGTGAACGGCCGGGAACTGTGTAAGTTTGATTTGGGGAGAGAATGTGAGTGAGAATGGGGTTAAGGCGTTGGGAAAGAAGTTTAGTATAAAGTTTATAATCTAGATTTAAGAGGGAGATAGGGCGCCAATTCCCCAGGTCAAGGAGATCACCTTTCTTAGGGAATAGTACAACATATGCTACTGTGAATCGCCTCGGTAGAGGGGAGTGATTGAAAGCAGCAGAAAGTGCAGAAAAGAGAAATGGTAGAAGGAGAGGTAGAAAGGTTTTATAGAAGAGGAAAGTGAGGCCGTCCGGACCCGGTGCGGCCCTAGAGTTTAAAGAAGAAAACGTAGAGGATAGTTCAGAGAACGTGGGAGGAAGGAGGAGGGAAGAGGCAAGATGGGGAGGAACTTGTGGTAGGTTAGAAAGAAGTGATGCCAAAGCTGAAGAGGATGGCGGAGGAGATTCACAGAACTTCTCTGTATAGAACTTTCGGACCTGGGAACATAGAGTGAGTGGATCATCAGACACCTCTCCAGATGCGAGGCGAAGGTGCCGAAGTGAATTCGATGCTGTTCGTGTTTTTTCCATGGATGTAAGGAAATCGTAATTGGATGCGTCTGGCGATAGATGTTGTAGCCGGAGACGTCGTAGAGCTTGTTGAGCCAGAGGAAGGAGGATTGATCGCAGTTCTTCTTGATAGTGGCAGAAGAGAGGATCACTTAGGCTTAGGATAGAGAGCATGGAACGGACATGGTTGAGACGCATGTTTTGAAGCGTTTTTGCTTTAAAAGAAAGATTGCGAACGTGGAGAACGAGTTGCTGTTTAATGTCCAACCAAAAAGTCAGACCACAAGGAGCTGATTGAAGTTGAGGTCGTTTGTCCTCAAGGAAGGAGCGTACTGAAGTACAGAAGTCTGGATCTGTAAGAAGAGTGTCGTCAAGAGTCCATGGACTAATTGTACGGGGTTGTGCTGGAACTGCTTGAATAATCAGAACGATGGCACAATGGTCAGAAGAAGCTGTAGGAGTGATAATAGATTCTGTCACAGCTGTAAGCAGAGTAGGTGAGGCGTAGTATCTGTCAAGGCGAGCTGTGTACGGATTTTGATTATGTTGCGAGCGCCAAGTATGTACAGTCGATGAAGGATGGAAGTGACGGTGAACATCAATGAATGAGTTGTCGGAGACCACTGACTGAAGAAGATTCACCAAGTTAACACGGCGTTCTCTGGTGGAAGGAGATCGGTCCAGGGTAGGATTCAGAGTGCAATTGAAATCCCCTCCAATTAAAACATGATCTATGGGAGGAATGCGAGACAAGGCACGACGAAGGCGAGTAAAAAGTATTGTCAAGTGGGTTGAAGAGCTTGGAATATAAATATTAAATATATGATAAGATGTGGAAGCTATGGTGAATGATGCACACTGTAATAGGTCTCGACATAAGTTTCGAACCGAAAAAGAGGTGATTATGGAGTTGAAAGTATGGCGGATACCTATAGCTAGACCACTATGGGATGATAGTTGGTAGGCGTGGTGAAATGTGTAGTTCCACTGGCGCCATCGTGAGAATATCGTAGTGGATTGGCAATTCGTCTCTTGTAGTAAGAGAAGATCAGCTCCTAACGGAGTGAGGTCTTCATGTACCAAGGCATTAGAAAATGGGGATGCAAATCCCCTGCAATTAAGAGATACAATCTTGAAGACTTTTTTCCATTAATGCTTGCTAAAGTGCCTTCACAACAGGAGGAAATGATTTCAGTCGATTAAAATAGGTTTTAGCCCACGGATGTTCCTTGCGAAGGTGGGAGATGCATTGATTAAGGACTTGGATCTGATCATGCACTAGAGGGAGAAACGATGCATACTTTGAGAGTAAAGCATGCGTTGTGGAGTGGTCTGTCATATGTGACAGGTATTGATGTAAATCTTCAAATGAAATCGGCCCAGTAGGAACCGAGCCATCCTTAAGGTATTCGACAAGATCCTCAAATTTAAGAGGAGGCTCTTCGTCGGCCTGGACAGAAGAGGTAGCAGCCTTTGATGGTGAATTCTTTCGAGAGGTACTACCAGTACGGGGAGAGGTGCGGGGTGATGCGGCAGTCGGCTTCTTCGGTGGGCGTCTTCGAGAAGAACCACGACGTTTCAGCGAAGGCTCAGTTGAGCTCTCATTAACTCGAGATTCGTGGCCAGAAAATCCGTCATCAGCAGATTTAGAAGTATCAATGATAAGGGCAGTGGAGAAACCCCCTGAAGGGGACTCCGCTACAGAATGACGACTCATGGGAAGCGAACAATTAAGTGAGGGAAAATCCAGTTGCTGGTCGAAGGATAAAGGGTCCGTAGACACGCGTTGACCAACTCCTGCAGTCGACTTTTGTGAAAGTTTCGATTCTGAAGCTTTCTGTGCAGTGGAAGAAGGTGTTGCTCGGCTCAGAAGAGGGCCAGAAGTTGTAGGAGAATTATCAGGAGCCTGTGATGCTAGATGTGGGCAATGCACACGTAAATGATTCTCTCCGTGGCAAAAAGTGCAGTGGAGGAAGGTAGTCACTTCAATTCTCCTACGTTGCTGTCCACAACGAACGTTGAGCACCTTTGGGCAGGCGAGCAAATGTTCATCAGATGGAAAGATCACTCTTGCACTTCGGCGAAATCCTCCTATGGATTTATCGTCTGGATCTCTCGGCGCGGCTGAAAGAGTAGTAACTGGCCCAACCACTCGGCCGAACTTACTGAGTACAGTGCACAGCGCAACGTCTGACACCTCAGGTGGAACCGGATAAAATGTAACCTGGATTGGACGCTGAGAGACAGGTTCTGGTAGAAGATGGACGTCTTTGAGGGACAAACCTTCTGTCAAGACAAGATCCGCATGCTCTTTAAGAGCAAAGTACACCAACACAGCTCGAGGTTTTCGAGCCATGTGGGTAATACTGGCTCCAGCTGGAAGTATCTGCTTGAGAGCCATACTATATTCTTTCAACTTTGTGTCTGGGAGCGCATCAAAACACACTCCGAAGTCCATTCTAGAATAGAATTGTTTTCCCGCTGGGGAATCTTCGGGAATATCTATGGTGGCAGTAAAGCCATCAACAATGACGTACGAGTCTGGTAAGACTTCTGCAACAAACTTGGAAGGAGCTTTTGTTCCAGTAAGAGCGGCAGAGTATGCCCTAGGAGCAGGACTCGAGCGTGAGGGCTGCAACGCAACCTGCTGTTTGAACTGAGTGGAAGTAGAGGGTAAATTAGCAGCGCTGTCAGACACATCCATGTCTTCACTTAAAGCAACAGAGAGTTGCGCTGCACTGACGTCACTGGTCGAAGCAGGGCAAGAAGCTTGAGCTGTAGTTGAGGAGTCACTTTCCACTTCTAGTGGTTGGGTGACGTCACCTACAAGCATTGGAGGAGATTGGTCTCGTGTCGAGGAGGAGGAGGAGGCGGCAGGAAATGCCTCGCTGATATGGGCGTGGACATCGCTCTTATCAGCAGCAGCCGCCGCCATTGTTAATGACGAGGGCTGCCTGAGAAATCGACCAGCTAGGTCGACAATTCAAATGATGATAACAGAAAAAAATAAACTACTCACCAACTTGGGAGATGTATCAAAACAAAGCACGAACCTTCAGCTTGAAGGAACACGAAAGGAAAATGACGAACCACACGATAAAACACACTAAATAGGCACACAACACGGAGCTCAGAAAAACGTGACTTAGGCCAAAGGTGGACCGACACCGTACTAATGCATGTCAATAAATGCTATGTTATGTTTCTCTTCTAGACATCCGGTGACTTTTGTCAATATAGTGTATCTGAATCTGTTGGGGAAACGGCGCAGTGCTTCATGAGCAAGAGATACCAGAGGAGTACTATATGTAAAGTGGGATGCAAATCTCCCTCAAGATGGCAAGTGGCTTCCTCAAACCGTTTTAGAAATTTTGTCAAAGTAGACAAAATATCAGAATTTAATCCTTCCATACGAAAGGCTTCGTTTTTGATAGCCAAAACATCCCTAATATCACTTAACTGGTCGATTCTTTAGCATAGCACACAAAGTATTCCAGGGAGTTTCGACTTCTTGATAAACAGATTTTTTCAACTGCGACACAATTCCTGATTTTTTTAAGGAAGCAGGAAGCGATTTACAATTTTCTACACTTGTTTTCAACTCTGGTAGTGCTTCAGTTGCTTCTGTAAAACTACGTTTCATACAGCGTTCAAGAGGTGGCAGGCACAAGTTAAACGACGAAAACATCTCAATGCCGAAATTATGTTTGCCCCTTCATCACTTACAAATACTACTTTTGTCGGAAGCATAGAGCAGTCAAATCCCCCATTTTCAAGGGTTTGCAAAAGTTCTGAATTTATGTTTTCTCCTGTCTTTGGTACATTAGGAAATGTAGTAGTTGTTAACACAACACTTCTCAAAACGAAGTCATTATCTACAAAATGACAGGTAACAGCCATATATGCTTCATTCCTAAAGAGAAATGTCCACATATCAGTTATAGCGACACCAAACTTACGTATCACTTCGTTCATTTGTATAACGTATTCTAATCTTATAGTGTCAGCTGAACTTTTGACGTGCCTTGAAAGTGTAGTCCTGTGAGGTAGCACATCTTGCGCTAGAACTTATCCTTCTGTTGCACCTGTATCAATTAAGCACTGAGCTACCTCCGAAATCCTTGTCCTTCGATGATATCGGAAGGTCGCATATCATTAGTGCAGAGTTTTGCACAAGCTTTCAGTATTTTCTCCTTTACAGTGGCAGATACTTTTTTTTCTTTCATTAATTAAGAAATCCAAATTCGCTAAAGTCGGTTGTTTACTGCAAACTTGAGTTTGTCGGGTAAGTCTGCTAGATCCCATCGAATACGTATACTTTAATACCTGTTTACACTTTATACATTGAACGTACTCAACTTTTTTTATTAGTTTCCAACTCAATTATTTCTTCGAAATACTTCCATACATCAGATTTTCCGCGTTTATTCGGGGAAGTCGCATATTTCCCGGCATCGATTTTCCGTTTTATGTTTTCTCGCTCATTGTTAGTCATTATTGCGCTCTAGTCAGTGTCGCGAGCTGAAGTGAAATATGCGTCAGACCTCAGAGAAGTTATAACCTTTGCACCTAATCGAAACCAAAACCACTGGAAAGAGTTTCACTTCTTTGCTCTTTGAATGATTCGTCATGAAGAAAGGAACAAACGAAGGTGAGTGTTTGAGATTTTCACTTGGCACAAGATATCCCTCCCTCTTCCTAATCCCCCTCACTAGCAGCCCTGGGTAATTGGTCTTTGACCTGGCCTCTGTAGTCTGCAAGTCGGCTCACATTCATGTTTTATCCGAATGACTGAAAAATACGATTTTTCATATTTTAGCTACCAGCACTTTAAATTTTAGTCTAGGAAAAAATACATAGGTGTTACGTAAAACACTCACAGATGTTTTGAAGTTATGAAGTGCACGCGAAATACGCAATTAACAATAATGGATAATTTTAAGCAAAGAACAAACGAGAGACTTGTGCGTTTCACATTGTTAAGCATTACCAACGGTTGGTAGTGTTAAATAAAATTAATTAGAAAAGTTAACGGGATAATGACCTTGAGCCCGGGCCCCTCCAGGCACGGGTTTTAGTATAAAATCTGATATAAGAGTCTGCCTGGGCTTTTTGTCATGGCCCGGACCCGTTCTCATTTCTACTACGGTCCACGATAAATGTTCTTTACACCATGCTAAACGACGAGTAGCATTCCGAGTGGAGACGAAAGGCTTATGAGAAGCCTCACGACCACGGTACCCCATGAAATGAAGTTCTCTGCGAAAGCTACATGTACATACCGAGGTTACAGCATTTTTACTCACCTTTACACTGAGGTCTTGTGCAGTACTCCGTCGATTAGCTGTAACGACTCTCCTGAAGCTTCGACGTCCTCTATCACTGATTTTCTTTGGTCTGCCGGTATGTTTTGCTGCTTCGTGTGTCTTCCACTTATTCAGTACATCCAAAACAGTTGATTTGGGTATGTTTAAACGCCTCTCAGTTTCTCTTATGGACAACCCACTAATATAACAACCAACAATCTTTCCTTTCTCAAATTCAGTTCTCTTTCGCAGCGACATTTTCACCCAACCTCACAGTGCGATATGATCGCGGTCAGCGGTAGGTTTGTTTTTATACCGTTTGCAGCTGTACCGCGCATCTTAATAACACAGCGGATCTGTTCATTTTCTTTTGAACGGGTGTCCGGTGACTTTTGTCAATATAGTGTCTATACACATACACGGTCGAGTCACATTATTGTGACCACCAGCTAATATCCAGAGTAACCGCTGTGTGCAGCGCGGACAACAGCTAGTCAGGCTGGAAGGGACCCAAGAAGGTGCTGGAAGGTGTTCACAGGTATGTGGAGCAATGCTGTCTGCAGTACATCTGACAGCTGCTGCATCTGACAGGAGCGTGGAGGGGAGGAGGATCCATACAGCGAACAACACGATCGAGGTGGTCCCACAGATGCTCAATTGGGTTTAAGTCTGGAAATTATGTGGCCAGGGAAGTACTTTGAAGTCTTCATCGGGATCTTCCATCCACACTCGGACATTTCTAGCTGTGTGACACGTCGCGTTGTCGTGCTGGAAGATCCCATCCACCCCAAGGAAGATAATCAGCATGTATGGGTGTACGTGGTCTACAAGGATGGATTCATAACGAATTTGGTCCGTAGTTCCTTCCACAGGTATGAGTGGACCCAGGGAATGCCACAAAACATTACCCAGACCATAACGTTGCCCCCACAAGCTTGTGTTATTCCAGCAATGGTTGAAGAGTGTTTGTTCTCCGATGTTTCTCACCTTATACGCCAACGTCCACCCGTTCGATGAAGCAGAAAACGTGACTCATCGGAGGAGGCAATCCTTTGCCAATCAGCGGAGGTCCGATTCCAATACTACCGTGCAAATGTAAGCCTTTTCTGCCAATGTACCTTCGTTAGCATAGGTGGAGTGACCATCCGTCTGCATCGGAGCTCCATACGCAGCAGGGTTCACTGAACTGTCGTTTTAGACACACTTCCGGTAGCCCCCTGGTTCATTCGGCCAGCGAGTTGCTCCACTAGCGCGTCGATCGGCCCTCACGCACCTTCGAAGCCGACGTTCTGCTCCACAGTTTCCATATCGCTGATTGGCAATGGCGCCATTTCTCCAATCACGATACACTTCAACCACAGCAGCACGCGAACTTTATTTCTGAAACAGCGCACAAACTGCGCTGTTTCAGAAATACTGCCACCCTTGACCCGAAAGCCGATAATCATCCCTTTTTGCAAATTCAGATAATATGTAGAGGATTTTAGGAAGGGAGTGTCTGACCTTAGGTCTTAAATAACCCTTAGAAATAGGAAGCTAGAAGATTTGGGCTAGAGTGCTCGATACGAAAGGGACATGGAAGCGAGGTAGAAAGGGGAGGAAGACTCCCTTATTTATTACCGGGGGCCAGTACCCGGGGTCCGACGGCTTAACGTGCCCATCCGACGCACGGCGGGTATTTAGTTGTTCGAACGTTCGTATCTGCCCAGGATCGAACCTGAGGTTATCTCCACGGCAGTAACGAACGCTGACCACTAGACCACCCGCGGCCCAACCTTTTTGCAGATCTGATAAATCGCTCCTTTTATCCATGACAACAACGAGTGATATGTTTTCAGAATGCATACAGCACACCTTATATACCCTCCAAGCCAGCTCACGACACGTGCCTTCTTTCATTGGCTACACACTTTGACGTCTCGACTGTGTATATGAAATTCGGAAGCATGTCGAAGTGACATGAACGAGGCGGGTGCAAGACAGAAAGTTGTGGAAGAAACTTGGAGACCTTCATCCAGCAGTGGATTGCTAATTGATAATGTTTAATAATGATTTATACATATACCGTGAGGGAGATGAGTGGATCAAATTCTGATGGTGAAAGTTGGTGCAAGAGAGAAAGTTGTGGAAAAAACTTGGGGAGACCTTCGCCCAGCAGTGGACTGATGTCACACACACACACACACACACTCACGCCGTGAGGGAGTGGGTGGATGAGATTCGGAAGTATGTCATACTGACGTGGACGAGTCTGGTACAAGACAGAATGTAAGAAACTTGAGGGAGACCTTCGTCCAGCACCAGGGAGTAGAAAGAGCGCTACACGGCGATGCCCGTAGCAGATTCTTTGAAAGCTGTGCAGACTGTTTTGCTATTTTCTTAACATTTATTGTTGTTAGGGTTTCTTTAAATTTTAAAGAAAGTAAGGAAAATTTCCACTCCTTTTGTAACGTCGGCTCCCGTTCCAGACGTGAAACTGTGATCGATAGATCACGCAGGGACAACTGTTCCCCCACCATTTTGTTTCAGCTTTTATTCTTCCATAGTTTTTAAACAGATAACTTCAACTTGGTGAGATATACGTGCTTTTTTACAGCTTTGAATCTAGGAAGCGATATTTTTGTGCTCTTTTAACGCACCACGTACGTTTGTGTTGCGTTTTTTTTTTTTTTTTTGATTGGAGGTTTAACGACCACCGTGAGCAACTCAAATGGGCTATAAGCAGTCGCCCGTCCCTAATTTTGGGTCACTGGTTCCAGGGAAGGGAAAGAGCCAGTGCCGTAAGACAAACACAACATCCATGCCTGACGGGATTCGAACCCGGACCCCTTACGGACGAATGATCAGAGGCCAACGCCTTAGACCACTGCGCCACCGGGGCGGCGTTGCGTTTCGGAAGCTAATGGTAGCAATTTTTCCTTTTTTTGGCATAGAGGCCTAAACTTTCATCTAATTGAAAGTTAGATTAAGGTGATTTTTTTTTTTTTTACAAGGGTCATATTTTTAAAGCGTTTTCGCCGCCACGGAAAAGGAGAAACGATTCAACTTACGGAATACGTCGGCATTCCGTAAGTTGACGTCCCAACTTTTTTTTTCTTTTTTTCTCCCAGATAGCTTTTTTTTTTTTTTTCTTTATTGGAGGTTTAACGACCGCCGTGAGCAACTCAATGGGCTATAAGCAGTCGCCCGTCCCTAATTTAGGGTCACTGGTTCCAGGGAAGGGAGAGAGCCAGTGCCGTAAGACAAACACAACATCCATGCCTGACCGGGATTCGAACCCGGACCCCTTACGGACGAATGATCAGAGGCCAACGCCTTAGACCACTGCGCCACCGGGGCGGCCCAGATAGCTTCACTTTAGTTAGATTGATAAAGTTTGTTTTAGTTTGCGTCATTTTTTTTTCTTCTTTTTTTCAAAAACCATGTTTTTACACTTTTTATCGTCCATCTTCTGTTTTACACGAGCGCATCATGAGGCATTCTGGCGGCTGATGTTCGCAATTTTGCCTTTTTTTTTTTTTTTTTTTTTTGGTTTCCACATAGTTTTGTTCTTACTTAGATTGTTGCTGGGTTTTTTTTTCCTTTTTTTACAAAATCCATATTTGTTAAGCGTTCACCACATTCCCTTCCGTTTCCACGGCCATGCGGCATTTTCGAAAATTGACGGTCACATTTTATTTTATTTTTTTACTTCCAGATAGCTTTATCTAAGATTTTTTTTACTAAAAACATATTTTCAAGCATTTTCAACGCGCCCCGTGTTTCGTTTCTAAGGCCATTACGCGGTATTATTATTTTTTTTATTACAGGATTAAAGACCACCGTGAGCAACTCAATGTTCTATAAGCAGTCGCCCGGCAGTAATTTAGGGCCACTGTTTCCAGGGAAGGGAGAGGGCGAGTACCGTAAGACAAACACAACATCCATGCCTCACGGGATTCGAACCCGGACCTTTTTGAGACGTATGATCAGGAGCCATCGCTTAGACCACTGCGCAAGCGGGGGCGGCGCGCGGTATTCCGCAAGCTGACTGTCGCAACTTTTTTCATCTATATTATTATTTCCTTCAGTGAACGGCCGAGGGCAACTACAGAACGCGAGTAGCGAGTCGCACGAACAGAACGAACCGAATTCGTCGCTCTCAACTATCCGTGGTCATGTTGCGCGTCTACAGGGGCGAAAGTGGCCATCCGGGCCGTTACCACACGACTTGCGTCACGGAGACTACATTACAAGAGGCCACTCCACCGCATATCACTGACCAGCGAGCATCGCCGAAGCCGGTTGCAGTAGTATCGGGCTCAATCAACGTGGGTTAGCGTACAGTGACGTCGTGTTGCCTTCAGTGAAGAGTCACGGTTTGCACTTGGTGCGGATGACCAGCGCATACGCCTCTGGAGACGAGCCGGCCAGCGCACGCATGTTTCCTTTACCGTGGAACGGCACACAGCTCGCACACCGGAAGCGATTGCTCGAGGTGCCATTTCTTACGATAACAGGACACCCTAGGTAGTCCTCTGTACCACCCTCACGGCTCAACGGTATGTCCACACTGTACGACCTTTTGTGTTGCCATTCCTGTTGCAGCATAACGGAGCAGTTTTTCAACAGGATAATGCCCGGCCACACACGAAACGGCCTTCACAGGCCTTCCTTTGTAATGTCGAGACCCTTCTACGGTCTGCTCGATCGCCCGACTTCTCACCGATCGAATAAGTTGGAACGCTCATCCCCTGAATGTCAACGAACAGGCGCGCAATTTGGACAACCATCTGGCATACTATATCTCAGGGCAGTATCCGTGAACTATATGCGTCTATGCCACCCTGGGTAACAGCTTGCAGCCGACCCAGATATGGGGCTTGTACTGACTTGTTTCACTCGCGAAGTGGTTTTATCTGAATAAATGGCCCAACTGCTCTGGAATTGCAGTCATTTCATTTCCTATACATGTTCATTGCAGATAACAATCCCCATTTTGATTAGATGATTCGTTTCCTTTTTCGTTTTTGCAAATAGTATATACAGGGTGATCAGAATCGACCGAACAATAAACCTACCGGCCGATTCCTTGTAGAGAAAGAAGCCGAAAACCGTTGTCCGATCGGACGTCGCGTTCCGGAGACATACAAGTTCGTGACGTCACATCCAGGAACGCACATGCTCAATGAAAAGCGACGTGGATAATTATACAAACGCACGTATCACAAGGCAATCAAGCCCCGTGGCGCAGTGGTCTAAGGCAATGCTTCTGATCATTTGTCCGAAAGGGGTCCGGGGTTCGAATGCCGATGAAGCATGGGTGTTGTGTTTGTCCTACGGCACTGACTCTCTCCCTTCCTGGAACCAGTGGTCTTAAATTCAGGACGGGCAACTACTTATAGCCCACTAAGTTGCTCACGGTGGTCGTTAAACCTCCAATTAAAAAAAGGCGATCAACATTTAAAAATTATGGCACGGGGTGGGTATGCAAATTCGAAGGACGTGGTGGCGTGAAACCATCAGTTGTGCGCCTGCGCGATACGGCAGGTAGGGATAAAAAGTGTTGGCGGCGGTAGCAGGTAAGCTCATACTGCGTTGGTACATTTACCAGTAGTGTGGGTAGCGATATGTCGTACAGTTTGAGAGAGTATCGTGACATGTATCTCCTATTGGGGGAATGCCATAGTTCAGCATTGCGTGCAGCAAGGGCCTACAGCGAGCGATACCCAGCACGACGGCACCCGGATGCCCAAGTCATACGGCGGCTTGACGCTCGAATGCGCGACACAGGTAATGTCGCACCACGTCCAAGTGTAGACAGTGACACTGAACCGTCTGCGAGAACATCATCCCTTGAGGACACCATACTAGAATTCAGAGAGGAGCCAACGACCAGCAGCCGTGCGATCGCACGACAGTTCGGTGTACACCAAAGTACTGTACTTGCCGTTCTACACGACGACCTGCATCCATATCCCATGACACGGGTGCAAGGCCTATTACCACAGGATTTTCCTCGAAGACAGGCATACTGTAAGTGGCTGCTACATGCTGCTGATAATAGTTTCATCCGAAGGATCTTGTGGACTGATGAAGCAAAGTGTACACGACAGGGTATCTGTAACACCCGTAATAGTCATGTTTGGGCATTGGAGAATCCACACGCAACACGTGAACATGCTCACCAGGTCCGGTGGGGTGTTAATATCTGGTATGGTATCGTGGGCGATATCCTATAGTGGGACCATATCTTCTTCCCGAATGTATCACAGCTGCCAACTACAAGGTGTTCCTACGTGATGTTCTAGCGGACTTACTGGAAAACGCACCATTGGCTGTTCTCAGAAATCTATGGTTCCAGCACGATGGAGCATCGGCGCATTACGCTGCAAATGTTCGCCAGTGGCTGGATACGGAATATCCCGGTCGATGGCTTGGCCGTGGTGGTCCTGTCGCATGACCCGCTAGATCACCGGATCTTAACTCATTCGACTTCTTCCTCTGGGGTCATCTAAAAGAACTGGTATATCGACGGCCTGTCAACAGCCTGCACGACCACTTTACACGCGGCCCTCACAACTGTAACCCCTGCTATGCTGCAATGTCAATTCCTCGGCGGGCTGCCGCCTGTTCTGCACTACAAGGTGGTCATTTGGAACACATGTTGTAATCTGACACGAATCCACGTGTTTTATCATTTGTGTTGTAGTGGTACACATCAATAAATTACATGTTTTCTGTCAAAGTGATTGGGTAAATTATTCCTAATGTCTGTATTTTTACCGGACGTGACGTCACGAACTTTCGGCGCGTATATCTAAGGAATCGATCGAACAACGGCTTTTGGCTTCTTTCTCCACGAGGAATCGTCCGGTAGATTTATTGTGCGGTCGATTCTGATCACACTGTATATACAATCTTAAAATCTTCAACCATTTTCAATCCGCAGCTGAATGAATGGCTCTCCAAGTTTCTTCTACAAATTTCTTTCTTGGGCTTCTTTTCTGTGTCACCCTGGCATGCTTTCGAATGTCATCCACTCGTCTCCCACGTGATATTCTGCTGGGTCTTTTTTCGTCGCTTGGTATCCCATTTACGTAGTAGTTCAGTTGTTCAGCCCATTGCCACTGGAAAGTCTTTAATGATCCATAAGTTCCTTTTGCTATATTTCCTGGTTGTACCAAGCACTCATCTCTCCATGCTTCTCCGAGTTTCCGCAGTCTCGGTATGCCTTTTTTTAGTTAAGCTCCATTTATATGATTCATAAATAACAATTGGGAGGATGCATAGATCAAACACTTTTCTTTTAACATGTAATGGCAAAGTGATCTTGAAAATTATATTGTGTGTTCCAAATGCACCCCAGCCAAGTTTTGTATGGCTATTAATTTCTTCGACGTCGCCGTTGCTCGATATCTGTTGCCCAAGGTAGATGTAGACATATGTTACTTCTAAAATTTGCCCAGTCAACTTCTAAATCTTCAGTTCTTGTGAAAGCAGTGCATAAGATTTGTTTTCTGTGAGTTAATTTGAAATCTTACTTCTTTACTCTTGTCATCAAGTTCCTGGATCATAACATGCAGCTCTGAGGGGTACTTCCAACAACAATATGTTGTCAGCAAAACGAAGGTGGGTAAAACAATCTCCATTAAGTTTTTCCCTCGTGTCCTCCCAGTTCAATGATTGAAAAACATTTTAAAATTTCGTATTGGCCACCCCGGTGGCGCAGTGGTCTAAGCGATGGCTTCCAATCATTCGCCCGGAAGGGGTCCGGGTTCGAATCCCGTGAGGCATGGATGTTGTGTTTGTCTTACGGCGCTGGCTCTTTCCCTTCCCTGGAACCAGTGTCCCTAAATTAGGGACGGGCGACTGCTTATAGCCCAATGAGTAGCTTACGGTGGTCGTTAAACATCCACTAAAAAAAAATATCGTATTGAGGAGCTTGGGAGATACGTTACCTTGGATTTTTTTGGATTGGAGGTTTAACGACCACCGTGAGCAACTCAATGGGTTATAAGCAGTCGCCTGTCCCTAATTTAGTGTCACTGGTTCCAGGGAAGGGAGAGAGCCAGTGCCGTAAGACAAACACAATATCCATGCCTCACCGGGATTCGAACCCGGACCCCCGTCCGAACGAATGATCGCTTAGACCACAGCGTCACCGGGGCGGCACGTTACCTTGTGTCACTGCCTCTCCAATTTCTGTGCTCGCTGTTTCCTCAAAGAGTCGAATCTTTGCACTTGCATTTTGATAGATGTAATTAATTAACAGTGCCAACGT
Source organism: Macrothele yani (assembly GCA_039090855.1). NCBI lineage: Eukaryota > Metazoa > Arthropoda > Arachnida > Araneae > Macrothelidae > Macrothele > Macrothele yani. The sequence continues at coordinate 48,450 of JAYWMT010000151.1, forward strand.
ATGCATCTCATATCGCGGGATCTCAAACACATTACAACTGCTATTGGTTTCAAGTCATCAAAAAAAAAAAAAAAGCCTTTTCATAATCAACAAGTTAGTAAAATCAGGCAATGCATTGATTATGATACGCTTTCCAACATACCAGAAATCATTACTCAAGTTATTACTCAAGTTATGAGGATAATGGCGGTAGAATAAATCTCGCTTCTATGTCCTGACTTTGACACCATTTCGATGATGTTCAACAGACCCGGTTAAGTATACTTCCGGAACAACATGATAAAGTTGTGTCTCAACCTAAGGATTTTTACGTAAGTTATGACGCATAAGGGCGATGTAATGGATCCCGCTCCTATGTCCTGACCTTTGACCCCATTTCGCCCATTTTCAATAGAGTTTGTCCTCAGGTAGTCGCCTACCACATACTACAATTTCATCGAAATCGAACCATTTTTATGTAAGATATGACGCATAAGGGCAATGGAATGGATCTCGCTCCTATGTCCTGACCTTTGACCCCATTTCCCCCCGTTTTCAATAGGGTTTGTCCCCAGTGGCCCTCTACCACATACTAAAATTTCATCGAAATCGAACCACTTTTACGCGAGTTATCATGCGGACGGACAGACGGACGAGCAAGCAGACAGACTTAGCTGGAGCATATATGCTTCTTCAACCTACGGTAGGAAAGCGTAAATAAAAGGTGTACATTGTGGGAATTAATGTTTCTTTATTCTTCCAATTAATTCTCTCAGTACATGGATATTATCAATAGTTCTGTTGCCAATCTTGAATCCAGTTTGTTGAGCAAAAAGAAAAAGCCGGATTCATGGATGTCTGCCTAAAGCATCCCAAGCATGCTCAGTAGGGTCAAGGACAAGGGAACGAGCTGGACACTCCATACGATTGATGGTGTTCTCCTCAAGATATTGGTTGACAATTCTGGCTGGGTGAGGAGTGGTATTTTGGGCCTGTAGGATAAAATTGACACCAACGGCTTCCGCATATGGCCTAACAGAGCCTTCTGGGATCTCATCCCTATAAATGTGAGCATTCATATAGCCAGTTTGAAGCACGTAGAGATATGTGCTATCCTCCCGAAGATATGCTTGTCCACGCAATGGCACTACCACCACCATAAGTGTCCCTTTCTGAAAAGTTTAAAGGATGATGGCGTGTCCCTTGTTCTCCACAGATAAGCCCGGAGTCACTCTGAAGAGCAAATCTAGACTCATTCGTGGACACAGCAGAGCTCAACTGATCATTAGTTCGGCCGCAATTGAAACATTTTCTTTTATCAAGAGAAGAGAAGGGGATGCACATCATTTTTCTCCTGGCATAAGCACTATATTCGTGAAGTCTCCTGAGCATCATGGAACAAGATACCATATCTCCTGTGTTACTGTAGGATCCAAACGCAGTTGGGTAGGTGTGGCAGTCTTTCTTCTTCGAGCACTTAGCTGCAGATAACGGTCACCTCTTCAAGTTGTTGCCGCCGCTCTGGTGGCTCAATGGTCTAAGGTCTGGCTTCTGACCCTTTGTCCAAGATGGGTCTGATTTGGAATCCTGGGTAGGCATGGATGTTGTGTTTGTCTTACGGCACTGGTTCTCTCTCCCTTCCCTGGAACCAGCTACCCTAAATTAGGGACGGGCGACTGCTTATAGCCCATTGAGTTGCTCACGGTGGTCGTTTAACCACCAAGCAAAACAAACAAACAAACAAAGTGTTGTCCGATGTATTCCATTACTAAACTTCCTCGATATCGTATTTGCCATTTGGAATGTGTCCCAAAGCCGATGGACTATGGAACGACTGAGTCACCTGGCTGCTTAGGGCTCAGACTGACAGACTTCGAGCCTTCCACAGGGTGGCTCTCCATTAGGTTGACCTTTTCAAGGTCACATAAATAGCCTTTGAATATTTAAAAAAACTTTAATTTTAAAATTTTGAAAAAAAAATTATATGGCATTGTTAGACTCTTGTTTCTAGTATGCCAACTTTTAAGATTGGACCACAAAGGGATCATTATTTGTGAAATAATAAAATGAAATTCACCTTCGCCAAAAATGGCCTCAAAATGACGTAATGAAAGGTGAAAGTGTTTCAGGGTTAAATAGTCGATTTAAAGTGAGAGAATTCATCAGTTAGAAGGTATCTCCATGATATGCTAAGTAGTAAACCTTTAATAACTATAATTTAATTTTTTTGAACTAAAATGAAAAAAAAAGAAGAAATAATAATATAGCAAGGCCTTTAGTCTTAAAAGATGAAAACAAAAAAACTCAACAAACTCTTGTGCTGATTTTGCCACATTTTTAAGAGACGTTTGGTTAATAGATACCCACTGTGCTTAAATGTCACAGAATCAATTTTCCACAAGATCAATAATGAAACTTTTTTTTTCGCAAATCTTTTTTTTTTTTTTTTTTTTTCACAAATCTTTTTCACAAGATCAATAGGGAAAGTTTTCAGTAAATCTGATTCTCGGGCAAAATTGGCATTTACTAAAGTAGCATGCAGGAAGTAAAGGATTGCATAACACTCTTGCAATGCAGTTTTTATAGCTGTTAATGGGCAATTTATCTTCAGTAGTGTGACGTGCCTGCCCCGCAGGACGCACACGACATAAAGGCAGATAGCAGCGAGAACGAACGTATGCGTAGCTCAGTTGGTAGAGCGACTTGTTCCGGAATAAGTGGACTCGGGTTCAATCCCCGGCGTGCACCAAAAATGACGGAGAAATTTACTTCGTTATAATGGCGCCAGAACTTTCCGGATGACCCGACCGTTCAAATTCTCGCAATGGAGTGATGTTATTTCCACACCGCGAGATAGGAAAAATAAGAGAATCACTTCACCAGCGCTTCGAAAAATAAAAATGTGTGATGTTGCATTCCACACACCAGATTGACTGGGAGTTCTTAATTGCACATTCTACAGCGATTCGTGGTCACGGCTAACCCGTGGGTCATGCCCCCGGCCCTCTTGGGGGGGGAGAGATGTGATGTGCCTGGCCCGCAGGACGCACACGACATAAAGGCAGATAGCAGCGAGAACGAAAGTCTGCGTAGCTCAGTTGGTAGAGCGACTTGTTTCGGAATAAGTGGACTCGGGTTCGATCCCCGGCGTGCACCTAAAATGACGGAGAAATTTACTTCGTTATAGTAGTTAATTTTGCCATATGGCACCCTAAAAACATGACTTCACAGTTTTGATGAATTGTGATGCACATATGTACACTACATGTACCATTGATCCAACAATGATAAAAAAAATTTTGGAATGCAGTTCTGCAAACTTTAAAAAGCCAACTTTTATCTCTGGGAATACAATCTTAAACTGTTTGTGAATATCTTTCAGATTATTTAACAAGACCCCCCCCCCCCCATCCTTCTTTTGTAAATCTGTGTTTTAGCTATAGTGCTGTCACTGCAACAATCCTTTTTCCCAGGCATCAGCCAGCCAATGCAATCATGGCAATAACAACCTTGCACCAGATTAGCTGTCTGCTGTTTTAATATCTTTCTTGCTAAGGTTTGGAATTGATAAAATTCTTGTTTCCTCTCAACTCTCGCTTTTCGGAAATGGTTTTACCTTTTTTGTGGTATAATGTGAAATACTGAATTCATCCTGCAAGTTTTGAAAACTCCAACTTTTTGGTAGTACAGTAGGAACTGGCAACTTTTAATCTCTTCACTTTGTATCATTTAACATTTCTTTAAGCTGAGCAATAATTTGTGCTTTTAGGTCAGACGTTGGGAGTTCAGCATCAGGAACATAACTTCCTTCTGCAAAAAAGCATGGCATATTTATCAAATTTGCATAAGGATGTTTTTGTTCATGTAGTCTTTTCTTTTTTATACGAGTTTAGTCAATTAACTGTAAAAATACCTTCAAAAAAAATTTTTTTTTTGATTGGAGGTTTAACGACCACCGTGAGCAACTCAATGGGCTATAAGCAGTCGCCCGTCCCTAATTTAGGGTCACTGGTTCCAGGGAAGGGAGAGAGCCAGTGCCGTAAGACAAACACAACATCCATGCCTCACCGGGATTCGAACCCGGACCCCTTTCGGACGAATGATCAGAGGCCATCGCTAAGACCACTGCGCCACCGGGGCGGCCTTCAAAATTTGTAATGCACTTTCAGAAGTTTCTTTACTTATTTTACCTTCACTACGACTCTGGCTTATGATAGGTTAAGTATCAGCTTTATCACCTGTGAACTTCGAACTGATCAGGCTGTCATCAGTTCAAAGTCGTATTTAATCTTTAAAAGATTTTTTCGTAACTTCTCATAGATTTTTTTTATGAATAGGAAGTTTAACCCTCCACTCTGAGGAATAGGACATGCATTCTTTTTCACATTAGTGTCCCATTTCTTAAAAAAGTTATAGCAAAGATGTCTTATATCCACAGCCGGCTGGACCATAGGGGCAACCAGGGCGGTCGCCCCGGGCCCCGCGCATTTAGGGGGCCCAAAGTTTAGAAAACAAAATAATTTTCAGTAAAAAAAATGTAACTACATTTTTTTTTTGTAACTTTTGGGGCGCAAGGCCCTTAAAAATATATTTTTGAAGTTTTTTGTTTGTTTCCAATCTCCCCATTTTTTTTTTAATACGATTTCTACCCTGTTCGTCGTACGGACACTGAGACTTGCAGATTCGAAATGATTTTTGTAATTACCTTAATCTTTTCCGCATTCATGAAATAGCAAATTAAATTTCATCATTTTTTGGTACCCTACTTTTATATATCTAACAATTTGTGTGAAAACCTGATACTTAAATTCAAGGAAATAAAAAGAACAATATCCAAGTTACTTTCGGACTACATATGGAGGCCACTTTTCCAACATTACAAGAAATTGGAAAAAAAAAAAAAAGTCAGCTTTCATATATGAACGCGTATAAAAGTTTAGAATGCCACTAATTTGTCAGTTACTCCACTGTGCATTCAAAATCAATCACTAAACATGTATCAGGGGGAAAAAACTGTTTATAGCAATTTATTTTAGAGGGATCCTTGTTATATTTCCTATACAAAAATATTCGCAATGAGAAAGTATTCGCTAAGCAGGTATCTTTTTATCATTTTGTGAATAAGCTGTTATAAGAGTCAAAATGCACCCTAAACCTCTTCTCCCGGGAAAGAAAAAGAAAATCGTAGATTTTAACACTTTTTACTTTGTCTCTCTCTCTCTCTCTCTCCTCCTCTTTTTCTCTCTTTCTCTATCTCTCCTCCTCTCTCTCTCTCTCTTTCTCTTTCTCTCTCTCTCTCATTTTCTCTCTCCCTCTCATTTTCTCTCTCTCTCTATCTTTCTCTATCTCTTTCCCTCTCTCTTTTCTCTCTCTCTCTCTCTTCCTCTCTCTCTCTCTTCCCTCCTCTCTCTATCTCTTTCCCTCTCCCTTTCTCTCTCTCTCTCTCTCTCTCTCTCTCTCTCTCTCTCTCTCTCTCTCTCTCTCTCTTCCTCTCCCTCTCTCTCTCTCTCTTCCCTCCTCTCTCTATTTCTCTTTCTCTCTCTCTCTGTTTCCGAACTTTCAGTCCGTATCATGGTCTTTTTCTTAAGCTTAAAGCAAATACTTCTTTGAGATAATCGTTTTGTCTTTAGGGTAGTGTCCGTGTGTCTTCCTCACGAACGATAATTTTCAGAAACGACTTTGTTAAAATATGAGATTTAATTTTTCTAGTGCCCACAATAAAATTTTGCTCTGGGCCCCGCAATGAAATTTCGCCCAGGGCCCCGTAAGAGCTCCATCCGCCCCTGCTTATATCTGTGACATTTTAAGACTTCAAAAGGGGGAAAAATTCGGCAAAAATTTCCCCGGAAAAATACCATTTTTTTTAAAAAGAAACTTCTTCTTTACATGCAGTATATCTTTGGTGTAATACCTTTTGAGACCAGAAGCGTAAAATAAAAGAAAAAAGCATAACAGCTTAGAGCATGACATGTTAAAGACTTGCTGTAACAAGTAACAGAGTGAAACCAGAAGTGTGCATGGCTGTAGCTGACAGCTGTAATTGACTAATGAAAGTAAATAAAGCTGTGAGTAGTTAATTACTCAAAAGCAAACTGAAAACTAAACTTTTTATTGGTCATACCCAGTGCCGTCTTAACACTTTAGGGGGCCCTGGGCCGTCATCTTTTTCGGGGTCCCTGATCTTATATATATACAGAACATATACAACATATGGTATTATTACAGTAAGTGGTTATTTCTTTTATTCTCATGTGGCATTATCTCATTATATACAACATATGAGAATTATTATACACACCACCTGTTACCCCTATGAGAAGAAACATTTAATATCCAGTAACTTTTTAAATACCATTTGAATGAAAAATGGTACATGACAGAAATTGTAAAACTCCATGAAGTGTAGGAAATGCATTCACAATTTGTTGCTTAGCAAACTACAAGAAAATGGATGCTGAAAGATATAATGTTTCTTCCCCACTCTACAAATTATTCAACGAAAATAAATTAAAACATAATAAAGAAATAAACCAACCAGCGCAGTTTCCAGACAATATGACGCACCGGAAAGAAATGCCGATATGGGGCGCCCGCCATTTTTATTTGTTTAAACAGCGACGATTGAAAGAATGTATGTATAAGTAGCCCAGGTGGGCAAACCCCAGTGATAAACATACGTGCACTTCTTCGTGTGAACAACACAAACGACTGTTTAAAAGGGAAAAAATAATTCGGAAAAAATACGATTTGTGCGTGGCCTTCATGACCCTTGAGGCTCAAGCATCACCTACACTCGGGATTGGGAGGGAGGTCAGCTTTCTTTGTTTCTTATTTTGTCACAAAAGATACAACCTAACACCTTATTTTCCTCCTGCCTCCTCGGGAAATCGAAGCTACGAGCAAGGTTAAAAAAAAAAAAAAAAAGAAAAGAAAGAAGAACTTCCAACTTTCTGCATTGACGTCTTTTCTTTACAATAAATAAATAAAAAAACTTCAAACAGAAGTCATCGCTCTTTCCACGTTCATAAGTGAGTGACGGAAAAAGTATCATTGGCCGCCACCGGGAATCGAACCCAAGGTGTTGCAGTTACGCGCCGGACATGCTGCCACTGCACCACGGCGGCCTCGAACTCCTCCAGACTCACATACGACCAACTGCCAAGCCACTTGGCAGGTTGCTTCTTGGAACCCCGCACAATGCTGGCAGGAGCTCGTATGTGAGTCTGGAGGAATTCGAGGCAGCTGTGGTGCAGTGGTAGCATGTCCGGTGCGTAACTGGAAGACCCTGGGTTCGATTCCCGGGGCGGCCAATGAGAATTTTTCCGTGACTCACTTATAAACGTGGAAAGAGCGATGACTTCTGTTTGATGTTCCTGATAAACGTCAATTGTCTGTATTAAATAAAAAAACCTGCTGGTGAGTGGTGAAAGAGTTTTGACTTTTTGTAAACCCATAGGACTCTTGGGGCGTTGGGGGCCCCAGTTCAGATGGGGGCCCTGGGAACCGGCCCCGTTAGCCCACCCCTTAAGACGGTCATGGTCATATCTCAAGGTGTTTCTGGTTTAGAAGGGATAGTAGGGTTTGTATGCCACTCCTTGAAAGCAGTGAAACACACGGGGGAGAGCTTGGTGCCCAAAAAATCATCGAAACCTCAGGGGAGAAATTAATGTTTTCGCTAAAATCCTGGAAAAATCGGGGGAACTTGTAATCCTGTGCTATTAAGGAAGAAAGCAACAACAGAAAAAAAAATCGCCATAAAAACACATTTTAATGATCTAGTCTTAGCATGGCTCCTTTATTTTTACTCCCAGCAGTTTTCCCCCTACCTCTTTCTCACACATATACAATAACCTGCAATAGAAACATGCAGGCAGCATTGGATGTATTTAAAAATGCAGTTTTTTAAAGGAATTTAAAAACGCAGTTTTCCCCTACCCCTTCCTCACACATATACAATAACCTACAATAGAAACATGCAGTATTGGATGTATTTAAAAATGCAGTTATTTAAAGGCATTTAAAAACGCATTGATTGCATCATATGGGAGCCAAACTTTGCATTTTATAAATATATCGAGTTAAACTTGTTAATTAATTGTCAAATATTATACTTGAAAATGTCATTTTGGAGAATTTTTGGTTGAGATTCACTTGAGTTAAATATTTTTTTTAAATAATAATCCCATCGCGGTCCCAGCTTGATACTTGGCATACTAGTAAACAAAAGTCTAAAACTGCCATGTAATGTTTTTCAAAATTTTAAAATTAAAGTTTCTTTAAATACTTGAGGTCAAAGGTTATTTCTGTGACCTAGAAAAGGTCAACCTAAATTTATTTTATTTTTCACCTATGATCGGAAAATCTCCATATTAAATGCTATAAAAGAACACAAATCTCAACCTACTAGCCTAATTAGGTAAAGAGATACAACTCAAAAATTGTCCGGTCACGATTTTCTAATTTTGAAGGTCATGTAATTTTAAACCCCGTGGGTGAACAGAGCTAAAATTTGGGATTTATCCATAAGTCTACATGCCTAACAATCATAACAAATTTCAAGGAAATCAAAAGTGGTCAGGTTGCAAATGGCCATTTCATTGGTTGATTTGACACGGAAGGACCCGACAGTAAAAGTTTCGTTGAAGAAAAGTGCAACGTATTTTGGTCTGCATATACATGTTAAGAACTTTCTCAGCACCCTAGGCAAAATTTACAAAATTTCTGCGTCCACCGCTAAAAGTAAATCATTAGTTACTGCTGATATATTACCCTCCCCCCCCTTCCACACACACACAAATTGCTAGCACTTCGAGTCAGAACATTTTTCTTGATATTCACGAATTTATTTTGAAAAATCAAGGTGCTCGTAATAACGTCTCTGAAGTACTTCTGGCGGAGGGAGCAGGAAACATTTTCAACACATTCCCACCCCCTCCTAATTCCTCTCCCCCACTCCCTTTGTTCTAATTCCCCAATTTGGTGGTTCTAGCAGCAAATATATACACTGATTTCGACCGTTTGGAATGCCAATATCAATTGATGGTTCTGTAAAACTTAATAAGTGGAAAAAACAATGGAGTATTTTTACAAAACTAGCCACTGCCTCAGTGGTCTATGCGCTGGCTTCTGACCATTCGTTCCAGGTGGGTCCGGGTTTGAATCCCGTGAGACATTGATGTTATGTTTGTCTTACGGCACTGGCTCTTACCCTTCCCTGGAACCAGTGGCCTTAAATTAGGGACGGGCTACTGCTTATAGCCCATGGAGTTGCACGGTGGTCGTTAAACCTTCAATAACAAAAACAGCATAAATTTCAGGCAAATTTGAGCACTCTAGAAACTGGGAAGAGATCTGAGAAATCTAAAACAGATCAGATTATAAGAATATGATATTTGCCAGCTGTTCAAAAATTTCCACACTATGCCAAGTGACTTTTTTTAAAAAAATCAGCTGAAATGTTTACGTTTACAGACTTGCACAAATCCTTACGAAAATTATGAAAACTCAAAGGAAAAATTTTATATGCAAAGAAATCTTTCTTATTATTTCACGACTAAAACTACACGAAAAGAATTTTCAAAAGCACTTTTCAAACAAAACAATTTGAATATACGCAGACGAAATTAAAGGAATTTGCAATGAGACTCGAACCAGAGCCCATCACGGCCAACAGCCAGGAACTCTGCCTCAAACCACTCCGCCACCGGGGCAGCCCCCGCGAATTTTGGTGTACCCTGTATATGCATGTGGCATGTGAATACGAGGTAAGGACGCAATATACGGAGATATGCATTACATGTACCTGTAAATATGAATGCACTGTGCCATCACATTTCGTGAACACTCAGCTGTAATTATTATAGTATTGTATATTACCTTACTGAGAAAACTGTTCTCCCAGTTATAGTGATCGGTAGAAAGAAACCAGTTGGGTTCAAAAAAAAAAAAAAAAAAACAGTTGACTTTAAAAATAACGTTTTCGGAAGAAACTATACTTAAGAAAAGTTGAATTTGACAAGATATGTTGATAACACGAAAAGTAAATAAGACATTTATCGAGTTTCAAGAACAAAGCATATTAATTAAAATAGTTTTCGAAATGGGATTTTTCTTTCAGCTGGATTAAAAAAAAATTCATACACTTGAGGACTTTGGTGATTTCCTGCAGACAGTAACTGAAATGTTTCTTTGAAGCCTTAGGTCGCTTGAAAGACAAATAATAGGAAACAAACTTGAAGTTTCTAACTATTGCTTTCAGATAGCTTTTGCAATCATGCTTTTTCTTTCACGCAATTGTATCTTTAAAACATTATTTTAAGGATTTTCTGACTAAGAACTGCTATTATCATTCACACACAGCATGTACAAATCTCTGCTCCACATACCGAACAACAAACTTTATATTCGTACTCATGTGCAAAACGCACTTGTACATTTACAGCTAAAATCTGACATCCTTACTTCAAAGGAAAATCCCAACACAATTTTACTCATTAGAAATAATGGCTACCTCAAGTCACCCAGCAGCAGTTTAAAAGGTATTTGGAAAGATAAATTCAGTCAGCGTCCATTTTTTGAAAGCTTCGGAGATGATCAGTTTTAGTGGTGAAAATATTTGAATTTATTTTATTAATTATAAAATATTTTACTATTTTACTGTTGTGGCGGAAATCTCAACCACGTTATATATTTATTAAATAGGTAGCCAAAATTAAATCTGAAGGGAAATTTTGAATTTCGACTAAAATTTAACTTTAGAAACATTTGAAACAACCAAAATTATTTTGAAACAACCAAAAATTAAAAAGCCAAAAACATTTTGAAACAACCAAAAATTAAGCTTATAAGAAGAAACTTTGAGATGTCATATTTGTCATAGCACAACTGAGTTTTCACCTGTGTTAGTGTTTCTGTGAGTTTTGTTTCAACCGAGGAATAACTACAGCCCTGTGTTTTTGGTACATGTGTAACATATGTGTCAACTCAAAGAGACCGTGTTTATGAACTCGTGTTTGTAAGCAAAAAAAAAAAAAGAAAAATATCAGACCGTGATTATTTCACTTACTAGGACATTATCATTATGTAAACAACAACCAAGGGACTTCCTAGCCAACGTCGGAGCGTTGGGTGATGAGTGCCATTGCTCAGAAACTATGAGACACACCTAGAAATCGAATGCCAACTTATACCAAAATTTGGTTTTTGAAAGACTAATGCCTGTATTTATTTTTACAACAATAACAACATGCACAAATAGGACAGATATTAATATTGCTATGAAAGGTTTAATACATTTACTATTTAGCACTTCGCTAAGGCTTCACTGGCCCACTCATATGTGAAGACAGTAATTCAAATGATCGATCTTATATAATCATGGCAGAGTCCACGTGAATACTGTCATTTGTTAACACAGCGAGAACGTTAATTTACATTTGAGGCTTGCTTACATGTTATCAAAACAAATTGTATCTTCTCTGAACAAATATCAAAATTCTGGATCCAATATTTATGAGTGTGCCAATAGCGGTATAACTATATCATCGGGATTAGAGGAAATTCTATCCCACACTCACCAACCCGCTTGGCCAGCGTGGTGAGTTATGGCCAAACCCCTCCAAAATGATTCAACAACTTAAATCTTGGCCCTCAGTCTCCGGCAGCTGGAATGTACCTGGCCAAGGCAGCGGCCAGTGCGACATGAAGGCAGAGGGTGCTAAGAATCCCCGGAGGACCGGACTAGGCTGCCATCTGATGCTGACCTTGGCTACGTACAATGGACACTCCCTATCTTCTGATTCAAGGCTTCTTGAATTGGAAGAGGAACTACAAAGGATCAAGTGGGACATCGTGGGCTAAGTGAGGTAAGGAGAAAAGGAGATCTCATCGAACTGAAAAGTGGACATCTCTTCTACTATCGTGGGACAGATACTGGCAGAACTAGTGGTGTTGGATTTATAATAAAGAAGAAACTGAAGGATAAAGTTGTAGAAGTTGAAAGTTCCTCTGACAGAGCTGCACGACTTGTTATCCAACTCTCGAAAAGATACCAGGCTCAGATTATTCAAACTTATGCACCCACCACAAGTCATCCTGAAGAAGAAATTGAAGAATTTTATGAGGAAATTTGTCATCTAAATAATAAAGGTAAGCAGCACTTGAAAATAATTATGGGAGATTTCAATGCAAAAATAGGGCAACGGCAACAGAATGAAACTTCAGTAGGTAAATTCGGTCACGGCAACAGAAACCAGCATGGAAATACTCTCGTTGAGTTTGCAGAGGCAGAAGGGTTTTTCATCTTGAACTCCTTCTTCAAGAAAAAGCCACACAGGAAATGGACATGGAGACATCCAAATGGGACAAGTGAAATTGATTTTATTATGTGTAACAAAAAATTCGTCATAGAAGACTGCAGTGTGCTAAACAAGTTCAACACAGGTAGTGACCATAGATTGGTGAGATGTAAGATGCACCTCAACACTAAACTTGAACGTGGCAAGCTCATAAGACAAACAAAATCTATTGACATAACCAACCTTAAAAACACCATAATACCTTCAAGTTGGAACTGAACAACAGGTTCTCTGCTTTAGAAGGATTAACATCGGAAGAAGTTGACATCTCTGAAGTTAACAGAAAAGTAACCAAAGCTCTTATGGAAACAGCAACAAAATTAGCTGGGTCTAAGAACAAGTTGCATGTAAATAAATTATCAGGAAAAACGAAAATGTTGATGCAAAAAAGAAGAGAGATGAGGACAACTAAAGAAGATGTGACTTCCAAAGTGGAATATATAGAGCTATGCAAGACAGTAAGAAAAAAGTATCACTGAACATTTACTATTTAGCACTTCGCTAAGGCTTCACTGGCCCACTCATATGTGAAGACAGTAATTCAAATGATCGATCTTATATAATCATAGCAGAGTCCACGTGAATACTGTCATTTGTTAACACAGCGAGAACGTTAATTTACATTTGAGGCTTGCTTACATGTTATCAAAACAAATTGTATCTTCTCTGAACAAATATCAAAATTCTGGATCCAATATTTATGAGTGTGCCAATAGCGGTATAACTATATCATCGGGATTAGAGGAAATTCTATCCCACACTCACCAACCCGCTTGGCCAGCGTGGTGAGTTATGGCCAAACCCCTCCAAAATGATTCAACAACTTAAATCTTGGCCCTCAGTCTCCGGCAGCTGGAATGTACCTGGCCAAGGCAGCGGCCAGTGCGACATGAAGGCAGAGGGTGCTAAGAATCCCCGGAGGACCGGACTAGGCTGCCATCTGATGCTGACCTTGGCTACGTACAATGGACACTCCCTATCTTCTGATTCAAGGCTTCTTGAATTGGAAGAGGAACTACAAAGGATCAAGTGGGACATCGTGGGCTAAGTGAGGTAAGGAGAAAAGGAGATCTCATCGAACTGAAAAGTGGACATCTCTTCTACTATCGTGGGACAGATACTGGCAGAACTAGTGGTGTTGGATTTATAATAAAGAAGAAACTGAAGGATAAAGTTGTAGAAGTTGAAAGTTCCTCTGACAGAGCTGCACGACTTGTTATCCAACTCTCGAAAAGATACCAGGCTCAGATTATTCAAACTTATGCACCCACCACAAGTCATCCTGAAGAAGAAATTGAAGAATTTTATGAGGAAATTTGTCATCTAAATAATAAAGGTAACCAGCACTTGAAAATAATTATGGGAGATTTCAATGCAAAAATAGGGCAACGGCAACAGAATGAAACTTCAGTAGGTAAATTCGGTCACGGCAACAGAAACCAGCATGGAAATACTCTCGTTGAGTTTGCAGAGGCAGAAGGGTTTTTCATCTTGAACTCCTTCTTCAAGAAAAAGCCACACAGGAAATGGACATGGAGACATCCAAATGGGACAAGTGAAATTGATTTTATTATGTGTAACAAAAAATTCGTCATAGAAGACTGCAGTGTGCTAAACAAGTTCAACACAGGTAGTGACCATAGATTGGTGAGATGTAAGATGCACCTCAACACTAAACTTGAACGTGGCAAGCTCATAAGACAAACAAAATCTATTGACATAACCAACCTTAAAAACACCATAATACCTTCAAGTTGGAACTGAACAACAGGTTCTCTGCTTTAGAAGGATTAACATCGGAAGAAGTTGACATCTCTGAAGTTAACAGAAAAGTAACCAAAGCTCTTATGGAAACAGCAACAAAATTAGCTGGGTCTAAGAACAAGTTGCATGTAAATAAATTATCAGGAAAAACGAAAATGTTGATGCAAAAAAGAAGAGAGATGAGGACAACTAAAGAAGATGTGACTTCCAAAGTGGAATATATAGAGCTATGCAAGACAGTAAGAAAAAGTATCACTGAAGACGTAAGAAAATTCAACTGTGAACTAGTGAGGAAAGCAATTGAAAACAACCAAAGCCTAAAGATAGCAAAGGGACATCTCAGTAAGGAAAGAAAACAGATTATGGCACTGAGAAAAGAAGATGGTTCTGTAACAAGAAATAGAGGCGAAATTTTGACAAGAGTGAAAGATTTCTACTCCAAATTATATGAAAGGGATGATACATGCACTCCAGACATCATGAAAGATACCAGTACCAGAGTTCCTCCAGTCCTTCCAGCAGAAGTTGCACATGCAATCAAGAACATGAAGCAAGGAAAAGCTCCAGGAGAAGATGGAATTACTGTAGACATCATACAAGAAGCAAGTGGAGAAATCGAAACAGTACTCGCCCAAATTTTCACTCGATGCCTTAATGAAGGAAAGATTCCTGAGGATTGGAACACCGCTACAATGATCCTGCTACATAAGAAAGGTGACATTGAGGATCTCGGAAACTACAGACCTATCAGCCTCCTATCAGTAGTTTATAAAATCTTCACTAAAGTTCTTTCACACCGCTTGAAGGTAACACTGGACATGGCTCAACCGAGAGAACAAGCTGGATTCAGGAGTGGCTACAGCACAATAGATCATATCCACGTGCTGAGAGAACTAATTGAAAGAGCGAGGGAATATGAACTTCCATTGTGCATGGCTTTTATCGATTATGAAAAAGCCTTTGATTCGGTGAAACCATCAGCAGTTACAATGGCTCTGAAAACCTGCGGTATTGAAGATGCATACATTAATATTATTAATAACATCTATGAAAATGCATGTGCAAAGATTAGGCTGTTTGAAAATACAACACACGTAAAAATTGGAAAGGGAGTGAGACAAGGTGACACCATATCTCCGAAGCTCTTTAATGCCACATTGGAGGGTGTTTTTCAGTCGCTGAGCTGGGAAAACAAGGGGATAAAGATTAATGGAGATTATCTAACCCACCTTCGTTTTGCTGATGACGTAGTCATTTTTGCAACTACCCCATCAGAGCTGCAGAGTATGATCCAGGAACTTGCTGACAAGAGTAAAGAAGTGGGATTAAAAATGAACTTTCAGAAGACAAAAGTGATGTTCAATGCTTTTACAAGAAATGAAGATTTATCGATTGATGGAGAAAAGCTGGAGATAACAGACACGTACGTTTATCTTGGACAGCAGATATCAAGTGAGGGTCACATTGATGAAGAAATTAATCAGCGTACAAAACTTGCCTAGAGAGCTTTTGGAAGAAACAGCATAATTTTCAAGAGCAATATGCCATTATGTCTTAAAAGAAAAGTGTTTGATCAATGCATCCTTCCAGTGCTTACGTATGGTGCAGAGACGTGGACCTTAACTAAAAGAGACATACAAAGGCTGCAGACAACTCAAAGTAGCATGGAGAGGTGCATGCTTCGTGTAACCAGGAGAGATAAGAAGAGGAACTCGTGGATCCGAAAAATGACAAGAGTGGAAGACATCATGATCAGAGTTAAATCCCTGAAATGGCAATGGGCTGGACATACTGCCAGAAGGACAGATCATCGATGGACAGCCGAAATTTTAGATTGGATTCCAAGGGACAGGAAAAGACCCAGAAGAAGACCACATGGGAGATGGGTGGATGAAATTCGAAAGTATGCAGGGGTGACATGGAGGAGACTGGCACAAGACAGACCGTTGTGGAGGAATCTTGGGGAGACCTTCGTCCAGCAGTGGATTGATAATGGTTGACAATGATGATGATGATATAGGTGTAGATTAAGATTACTTATATCTTTCTCTCTATCAACCAAACTCAAAATATATATATATATATATATATATTTAAGGCAGGTATGCACAGGTGAGCTGAAGTGTTAACATTTCAACATGAAAATTCCCGCCTTGAAGAGGCGAGTAAACTATCACGATTTACAATCATATTTGTGAGTTTAACTTTTTTTTTTTTTATATGTCTGCTACATTTGTGAGAGCAATGTCACGTACAGTTCCCTCTTTCTTTCCTGATGAATCTTAACTGGATAACCTCCGACATGCAGACGGAATGTAATTTTTTTTTTTCAGAGCATACTGGTAATCTGATTGCTGTAGTGCCGACTTCGGCTCTACGAAAGGGCCAAAAATAGAATTAGTGTATACAACTTACCCCTTGATGAGGGGGAATCGGTAATGGAATTCACAAATAGGTCGGATCATCACGTCTTAGGCTGACAACGGCTGGACGGTTGAATGCTTTGAATACGCTCACTGACGAAGTGCAACTGGTACGTTAGGATGCATTCTTCCCGGAGCCGTCATTGACCATCATGAATTAGGTTGCAGGTATCGAATGCCAAGTCTCGTCTGGGGTGGAGATGCACGCATCGGTTGGCCTCTTCACGGCCCGGCAAATTTTTTTCTTCTTAGGCCTAACCGCCTGGTGGTTTTTTTTTTTTTTTTTTTTTTTTTTTTTTGGATCAGGGATGAGGTCTTGTATCTTTTTCCTGGCTGGTGGTGAATAACCACATATGTCCAGGACTATCTTCCAATTGCCCTGCATCCTTTTTCCCTTCCTTCTTCTCACGTCCCACACTGCTTTTTTCGACCTTTCTTTTCCAGACTCAAAACGACGCTCTCTCGCAGAAGAACACAGAGAGCCAATCAGCGCCGTCCACGAGGGACGCTTTTGCTCCCATTGGTCAGCCGGTCAAAACCATGCACTGGTTTCGTGCTTGCCCACGTGACATTCCTCTTACAATCAGAGGAAGGTAGGGTGGGGGAAAAAACAAAAGCGCGGGAACTCTCAGCGGCCAGGCACACGTGTAATCTGATATGACCCTTCTTGCCTTTTTGGAGGGAAACACATCAATTTTTATGCACGCCTGCTTTCCTGCCGTTCAGAGCTTGACAGCACGTACTATAACTCTTCAGGATTAAACCCTCTTTGCCAGCCCACGGAACCCAGCTGGGAAATTTCTCGGGGTGGTGTTTCTGTTCGGAGAATTTCACCACAGCGTTGTAGAGAGGGAAAAATGCCTTTTTGTGTAAATAACTGCTCACTCTTATGTGGGCGACCTCCTAACACTTTCAAACAGCACTCCCCTTTTCTTGGAATGAGCTTGGGAAAAAAAGTGACCGTTGGACGAAGAAAGGAACTGCATTTGACTTACAGAAAATATAAATACATACATCATATACCATAAAAAGAACTACGGTTTTTTTTTTCACTACCTATTTTGAGCATAGACCAGCTTTCTTTTTCTTGCATTCCTTTTTTAATACTCAACAAAAAAAATTATCACTTATGAAATTACTTGCCCCGGCGAAAGATTATTCTTTTCCCTTTTTTTTTTTCTTGATTTGGATTACATTCATTCTTTTTTTTTTTTTTTTTTTTTTTTAAGGCCCACTTATCGAGTCCATCCCAGCCTTACCTCACCAACTTCATAATTTCAAAGTTAAAATTATAGTACATCCTACTAACTTCTGAATCATCCTACTCATAGATTAGATAATGAATAATACAAATGCTACAATTTTGTTCACACAACAAAAGGTAAAATAAAGAGAAAAAAAAATTATTTACACTACTCTTCACTCAGAATATTACATCCCTTCCTTTTTTTTTCTTGTGCACTGCCATTTCCCTCCTGCTGGGCTGAGTATTCACAATTTATATGCTTATTTCACAATTTATATGCTTAACCTTGGAACTCAACCAAAAAGTCCATTGGCTAGCCCCAGAGCGATGCTAAATACTGAAATACCGAATCGGCGGGAGGGTAGCCCTTTGCTACTCTCCTATCCCTTAGCAAAGTAAAAACACTCATTTTGTACATTAAGCAGAGAAGAGGAGAAAAAATTGGCGATGAGAAAGTAGAATTTTCTGTGACTTTTTTTTTACTTTTCTCTCTGGATCCAAAAATCAAACCCAGGGGAGGTGAAATCTAAATTTACGAAAAGTTTAACAGCAAATCACTCCAGGGAAGAATCGTCACCCTTTCGTGAACTGACCACTATTATCCCTTCGATTTATTTATTTTTTTCTTTCAAGAAAAACGTGGATAATGTTGATGAAAATCTGAAAACATTCATCAGGTGTCCACAGATTTTCAGCAACATATCATTACTGAAAAAAATTGTGGACAAAACTTAAGGTAAGTTTTATATGTTACTACAAAAACTATAAATACATTGTATGTTTCGCTCAAGTATTTTCTCGTTCACTGAATAAATTGTGGCAAAACTTATGCAAACTTTCTTGTTTGCCCTGTGAAAAGACACATTCAGAACACACAATTTGGGAAACAACGTTTGCACTAAACAAATGTACTGCAAAGTTAGTGCCTGTTATTAGTTTTTTAACTGTGGAACGGTACAAATGACATGGGTTTAAATAATGCAAGCAAGTAAGAAAAAGGCAATGTTTACCTTATTTAATTCCGAAAATAAATATATATATTTTTGAGGTAAAAAAAAATGGCATTTCTTTCTCAGAAGTCCAAAATGGGCGATAAGCACACTTAAATGAAAAATACATGGTATTTAAATAACGGTTGTTTTCCCAAGAATGGAAGAAAAATTGTTCCAACTGCTAAACACAGAAGACTGAGGAAAGGAATATTTTTCCTGATTTTTATTTACTTATTAAATCATCTATTTATTTTCCTGGAAGAAATGGAACTCTAGGTGTTCAGTTACTTCACGCAGTTTTTTCATCTCCGTATTTCCCACATCCACATTCCGTTCAAGGTAAACTCGCCGCTTTTGAACAATAGGATTATTAAAACAAAATGTAATATCCGTGATACATCTGCCCAGAAAAAATTAATTCTTTTGTGAGAACTTGTAGTAAACCAAATAATGCATTTCGTTTGTTTAGGAAAGGTAATATTGAATGACATTTGAGATGGGTGAAGTGATTTGTAGGTTCTTTTAGATTCTGAGAAAATGAAATATTTATTACTTTAAGAACTATCACAAAGGTTATGGAAGCTTCTACACGATCAAACGTTTTGATATCGCACCTTCAGTTATGCAGCTCGACACTTCTGTCCCCTCAAAACAGGAAGGTTACCCAGCTTCGCTACGGTGAATTAATCATTTACTACTAAGTTTTAGTTTAAGCTAGAAAGAAATCACATTTGATAGCATTTTATCAGAACTTTTGAAAAGCATTACACTTACCGATGATCAGAAGACACTTGGTAAGATACAGATGATGACACAACAGAACACACCGATGATCAGAAGAGCACCACTCCTATTGCGTATAATCCTTAGCAGGGCGTCAGTCGAACTGAGGTAAAAGCGAAGTTTGCTGAAGTTGTGATGTCATCAAGGGACACGTGATACCGCAATCGTTCCGATTAAACACGTGCGCGTGGTGGGAGCTGCGAAGGAATCTTTTTTTTTTTTTTTTGCTTGGCCCGAGTCTCTCTCTCTCTTTTTCGTTGTTTGAACTTTTACTTTCGAGAAAAGATGGGAAGCACAGAACGTGCTGTGATCTGTTTATATGAATAACGCAGCGTTGGCATTATTTAAAAAACGCGTCAAAATGAGCACAGTTTATTAGTGAGGTTTGATCACATTTTCTCAGGGTCGTAGCTACCGGGAGGGCAGGGGGGTGGAAGTTGCCCTCAAGAATGATCATATCAGCGGCGTAAATTCATGATTTTCGGGGTGTAGAAATAAAAATAGAAATGCATAACGCTTGAATAATTTTACTGAAAACTGTAGCTCAAGGAGAAAGTTTTACACTTCAATTTATTTTTATTTAAAGATTTCAGTTAGCCGCATACATTATTCCGCGCAGCTAACCAGGGTACAGTGTGACATTCTTTGTGAGGTGTTGTCCACTTGTATACATTAAAGAAATTGTCCGGAACACCGGAGAGAACATATAGAACAACGTGCAGAAATATGTACATACCCTCCATCTATAATTCTAATGGGAAAATTTCTGTACACTTTTTCTTCACAATTAATTCGTTCCCAAGGATGAAAATTTGAACATCGATTAAAATAGCTTCATTTTATGACTTGGAATACTTAATATTTTCTAAAACATAACCATAATTAGGCAATCCAACATTTGTTTGTCTACTGACGTCAACAAAGTACAGGTCGCGCCATCTTTTTTCTGGTTTCAACACCACCAAAGGTAAAGTTATTGATTTTTAATATAATTATGGTTATGTTTTAGAAAATATTAAATATTCCAAGTTATAATATGAAGTTATTTTAATCGATGTTCAAATTTTCATCCTTGGGAAAGCATTAATTGTGAGGAAAATGTGTACAGAAGTTTGCCCATTGGAAGTATAGGAAGCAAAATTGCTTGGCGTCCACCTTAATTAGTGATCTGTGCTCTATCTCAGAAAGTTCCTCTGCGTGTAACTTTGAATTTTTTTTTTTCCCAAACCCTATCTCGAAAGCATATTGCTATGTTGTGTCCACTATCTGATACTCATTCGTTCTATGCTGGTTTGTTTTTCATTCTGCATTTCTAAGGAAATCTGTGTTGTCGTCGCTTACGTAACTTTTACGCTTTACTTGATATTTACTGGCTCTGGGATAATTACGTTGTTCTCTCATTTTTTGTAAAATTATGTCAAAAAATTGGAAGTGAGATTTTTGAATGATCATAACACGTTCCTGTAATGGAGGTATAAGAATGTAAAAATTGTGTACTATTTGAGTGGAGGTGGGGAACTTTTGAACTTGAAGGGGCGTAATTTCAAGGCTCGTCCTACCAGATGTAAAAGCTTGCTCCGGTCGTACATTTTCTGAAAATGACAAATTGAAACAGCGATAACAAATCGCGATGTAAGGATCAAAAATGTGAAACACTGTTTTAAGCTGTAGGCTTAAAATCTCTTGATTTTATTCCAACAAGTAACCAAGAAAGCAAAAAAAAAAAAAAAAAAAAAAAAAAAAAGGAATTTCAGACCGCTTCCAATGTTGTGAGACCCTCACTACAAAAGTGGACAAAATATTTCTTGCTTATTGTTTTCCCCCCGAAGTTGAAAAACTAATACTTTTAGATTTCAAAATTCTCGTCTGGGTGTTAAAAACAGAGAATCAAATTGGAGTTCAAAGTGCATTCGTTTTCTTTACTAAAATACGAGAGTAAATAAAAATGTGATCAATATTAATTGAGAAATTCTGTTATTGTGAACATTTCGTGATAAAATCTGAATCCTTAACGTGTCTGTGACTTTCCCAGAAATTTTTCATTTTGTCTTACAGCATTTCAAGTATAGTTTCTCTTTTGTCCGTGAGTACACTCAGCTATGTGCGATAAATGTCTCTGTGTGTAGCTTCTCAGGGGTAAAATACAATGATTGTTTTTTGTTTGGTTTTGTTGAATCTTCCTCTTTCACTTGAGGCAGTTCTGTATGTTGCCGCTTCTTGGCATCTTGCAGTAAAACTTTTGGCTATTTTTTGTCATTCAGATGTTTCTATTTCAGGCAAGTATTTCGTTTTCAAACTGAGAATTACACATCTTCATTCATAACCCAATTTTAACCGTGTATTGTGATATGACCAAATCGTACACATCTTCGTTGTTGCTCTGGCGTGGGCATTGACAAGAGAGGTGCTATGTTTCTAACACCGTAACAGCAAAGGTAGTGCATGCTGTTACGTGTGGAAATATTAAATAGACCAGAAAAACTCACATGGCTTTTTATTTTTAGTTTGATAAGATGCTAAATTCTGTGGTACCAGTCCACAGACCAAGAAGTAGATCTAGGCAAGAAGGCTTGAAGACTTGAAATCGGCCACTAGTGATTGAAGAAACAATGCTGTACTTGCAGGTGATCTCTCACTGGACAAAAATGTTGATTTCAAACGAGATATTTTTTCATTTCTAAGAGGTTTCTAAAGCATGGCTAAACACATACATACTATCACACATATGCACTGAAGAGCAATTGAATTAGAGACAGCTGGCGTTATGCAAATGTGGCGCTGTGGGCGGCCCTGTAAACGGAAACGACATGACGTATGCAGCGATCCGACAATATAAGGAGTGATGCGACGGGAATCAGTAAGAGTCGGACTCAGTATGGGTAAGACTAAGGATCTAAGCGCATTTGATCGTGGGCAAATTGTCGGGGCCCGACGAATGGGTCACTCCATCTCGGAAGTCGTGCAGGCACTGGGATTTTCACGAGCCACTGTGTCACGGGTGCACCGTGAGTACATCGAATCCGGTAAAACCATCCCTGCAAAGTCCAACTGCCGTGGACAACAGCGTGTGGATGGGGGGGGGGGGGTCATCGTCGGCTAGCTCGCATTGTAACCGCGGATAGTCGGCCCACAGTGCAAGAAATCACTCGGCAATTTAACGCTGGTGCGCAAAAACGTGTAAGCAGCCACACCATTCAGAACCACCTCCTCGCTATGGGGTACAGAAGCCATCGTCCCACGAGGGTACCGCTGCTGACCGCACATCACAGGGTGCAAAGATTAGCATGGGCGCGGGAACATCGCCACTGGACCCTAGACATGTGGAAAAATGTTACCTGGACTGATGAGTCGAGATTCACGTTGGTACACGAGGATGGCAGGATACGAGTACGGCGCAAACCACATGAAGCGATGGATCCTTCTTGATAGCAGGGTACTCTTCAAGCTGGTGGGGGTGGCATTCTTGTCTGGGGACTGTTTACGTGAACTGAAATGGGATCCCTGGTACGTGTGACATCGTCCCTCACAGGTCAACTTTACCGGGATATCCTGGACGACCATTTGCTCCCGTTTGTGCTTCTTCAACATCCCACTGGAGATCTCCTCCTGCAACAAGACAATTCACCGTGCCATCGCTCCCGAATTGTATCCGAATGGTTGGATGAACACTCCACCGACGTGACCTCGCTTCCTTAGCCAGCTAGGTCACCTGACCTCAATCCCATCGAGCACATCTGAGATCCCATCGAGAGAGATGTTCGAGGCTCTGACCCCTCCATCAAATCTTCGTGAACTGTGGGAGCTTGTTCAGGGGTCGTGGATCCGTATGGCTTCCCAACGCTTCCGGTGTCTTGTCGAGTCCACGCCGAGAAGAATCGCCGCCGTCATCAGGGCGAAAGGTGGTGCTACGCGTTACTAGACAGGTATCTCTAATTCAATTGCTCTTCAGTATACATGTATAAGACGGTGATAATTTTCACTGAGTGAAAACATGCCAAACGAGCTACATATTTGCAATCAAAGGATCACGGACACATCTTATTGTTGAACTAGTCATTCTCACAGCAAAACGCATATCAAAACGGAGGAATCGTTTCTTTTTCTCACTTTGAACATTTTAAAAAATAAAGCAGTAAATAAAACAAGTGTAAAGGAGAAAACACTTCCTGAAGGCAAAGGAGCTTTCCAGACATCATAATTATTCTGTAATTTCTTGAAATGATTGTTTCGTTTGAGGGAGAGTACAGATCAGATTAAACAGTCAGTGAATCTTTTTGAACTACACCAAGTAACTAGTCAGCAATGGCAAGGCCACGTGGAAACTCAGAAAGTCTAGGAATCTTGGTTCTTGTTCCCCAACTAGTGCACTTTTAATTGCTATATGTCAGCAATTATTTGCTTTTTGTTGACATTTATGTAAGCAGAAGAGCATCTTAGATAAGTGGTATACATACTGTTACGACCCACCCCCGCCATTAATTTAGTAATTAATGGTCGTGGTGGATGTATGATATTAATTAAGTATTAATTATGTTTGAGGCTTTATTGGAGTTTAAAAGTAAAAACAGCAGAGAAAGTTTTATCTGGGGGTTGGAAAGAAAAGAGGCGAAGAATTCTCCCTCTGGCTGGGTGGTCTGAGAATAGCGCTGTTAGGTCGTAAATCGAAGGTTGCCGCTGACGGCCAGTCTAAACAGGGAAAGAGGTACGTTTCGAAGAGGGCCACTTGTAGAAATGAATGAAGATGGGGGACAAAAAGTTTAGCGAATAATCGTAAATTCGTCGATTCTTTAGGGCATTTTCGAGAACAATTGCTCTCTGTGTGTGTGGTCCGTGCAGAAAAATAAGATTTCGCACTTGGCATGAAAATAACGAAGAAAGTTTAGTTGTCTGTATGCTCTCCGATGTGAAAGGATGCCTTGGATCTGCTATATGAATTTGGGATAAATGAAGCAGCGAATCTCCCTGCATTTGGGTAAGAAACAGAGCAGCGACAACTCGTTGGTAGCTGGAGATGCCAGTTTGTCATTAAAGACAGCGGAATGCCTAAATCCGCGTGATAAAGCAGCAGTTTCGGTGCTGGGAGCTTAATGGAAATTAGCGACTGGTTGGCCCAGTGATAGCGGAGCTACTGAAGAATTGAGAAGTCTGAGAGTTGACAGTGGTCACTCAAATGAGAAGCGAAGCCAAGCCGAAACTGGGGTTCGAGTCCAACTACGGCAGTGTGCAACCATCATCCTCTCCCTGAAGCGGCGAAGGAGGCGAGCTGGTCCTGCGGGGCGAAGCGAGGCCCCATGTGTGTGTGTGTGTGTGTGTGTGTGGCTACGTAAGCAGCGCAGCCACTACGTGTAAGTGCGACATGATAAAGCCGGCGCAAGAAAAATTGGCAGCGTAAGAGCAGTAGCTTGGATACCTAACAAATATGCAGGTGAAATGTTAAATCACCATTTGGATTAATTTGTAACAACATCCATGTAAGTAGAAGCATTTTGTTTTTGTTATAACATCTACTACGCGATAAATTGATGAACTGAACTGGTAAATAGTAAGACTGAACTGTGGAATTTAAGTTCATTAAAACTATCTCGCGGGAACTGATTTAGGTCAAAGTTGACCCCATACCTTCGTTCAGAAGACAGCTAATTTCGATTCGTATGTGTGCCATTGTTATGTTTTTATAGCCAGTTAAATGTTTGTTTAGGCTGTCAGCGCAGTCATAGAACACATTATTTATGTGTACGCATTTGATTGGTTCGAATTGTTTAAGTGTATGCCCATATATTACAGTTTTTGCGCCAAGAACTACGTCGAAGGACCGCGGAGAAGAGATATAATAAATTGCTCGGCTACGGTTGTTAAATTGTTTGACCGCGGTGAAATAGCGGCCGAGGTCTTAACATTTTGGTTGACAGCGGTGGGATAATGAACCACTGTCGTAACAATACACATACACACGGTTTTCTTCAGTTTTTGAATTTTTGAATAACTTTTACTGAAATATTTTCTCACCATCAAGTAGAGAGACCGAACAGTGAGATCGGTTTAATTTCTGGCACGGCGATACACACGAACATATTGCTACGACTTTGGGGTACGGTAATTAATTCGATTAGCTGGTTTTGCAAGAGGCGGGTACAGTGTTAATTGTTGGTTGAAAAAATTAACAGCTAGTGTTTTCCCCATTGTGAAAGAAGAAAAGAGATAAGAGGCCCTTTCCTTCGAAGGGAGAAATCTGAAGCCTGGGCCACCTGGAATGGGGAACGCGATGCGTTGCCCCCTAAGCGCGTGTCTGTCAAGATGGGTGGTCCGTGTAAGTTTGAGATGGTGGGATGTTTGGAGAAACCGTTAAAGTATCACCAGATCGGAAAAGTTATGGTGTTTTCTAATCCGAGACTTGGCAGAACAAAGAAGTTTTAGTTTAGTTATGTGTTTGCCCACATATTCGGAATGCAGAAACATGCATCTCTTAACCTCTTCATCGTGCCGAATGCTTTTAGGAAGCAATAAAATTGACAAGAGAGTTGAAACAGATCCCAAGCAACTGAGCAAATAACTCTTTGGTAAAAGGTGAATAACCGAAAAAGAGGAGTCTGGTGCAAATCCGTGAAGAAAAAGGACTGGACTCGGATAGCGGGGCCAGTTGAGATCCCGCGACTTGGTGTTTGCGGCAGAAGAAAAGCTTCTGTCCGGAGAAGTCGGCCAGCTAAACTGAGAGCGGCAGGGCGATTGACGTTACCGCGAGATCGGAGACCGACCTATTTTTTTTGGCACCCATACCTTCACAGGTTCCTCGGAAGAAGGCACAGGTTCAATCCCATTAACGTCATTATCTGAGGAAACTGTAGGGTCGGATTCTCCAACAGTAAATTCAAGGCGTTCAACACGGCTGTCTACCATCTCGTCTAAAGTCCACATCTTATCCTCCTCTTTGATTACGTCATTGACATAATTACTCCAATGCAAAGCCGTCACGCGATTAAAGCCTTCATAAGTCATGTTTTCAACTTCTGCAGCTTTGAATGTGCGATTTTCAGTTGCCACAAATCCTTTGACCTGACTCCATACATGCTCGATTGGATTCAACTCGCAGTGATATGGAGGCAAGCGAAGAATTTTATATCAGTATATTTTAGCAATGCTGTCGATGCAGTACGCTTCGTAGCGACTACGGACATTCGAAACAAGCTTCATGAGCTCAGCTTTTAACATGTCCGAATCCCACGGAATCTGTTTTGCAGTCAACCACTCCTGGATGTCGGATTCCTTCGTTGATTTTGTCGGTATACTTTCAACGTGGACGCTGTGATAAGGGGCATTATCCAAAACAGCAATGCTGTTTGGTTCGATATTTGGTAATAATTTGTTGATGAACCAGTTTTCATAATGTTCGCCATTTATTCCAACGTGATAGTCTCCTGTGGTTTTTTTTAGCAAGGAAAATTTCACATGCATTGCCCACAAATCCTTTTTCATCACCAGTATGAATAATTATTAGCCTCTGGCCTTTTCCAGAAGGAGCTTTTCAGCCAGGTGAAAAGCCGCGGAGGAATGTCTTTTCGCGGGATTTAACATTTGTGTCTTGCCAAACTGTGTTTTTCGTGTGCCCAAAATTTACCCATGTTTCATCGGTGTAATATATGGACCTACCCTGAGAACGATGATACCGATTTTCTCTTATGTATCTCCGACGCCATTCCTGGATATCGTCACGCTCGATCAACATTGCTATCCGTTCCCGCTTGCTGTACTTGAATCCCAAGTCTATCATAATGTCCCTCACTGTTCTAACACAAACTGTAGGCAGCTCATCATCTTCATTAACAGCCGACATAACTTTGATTGCTGTTGGAATTTTATTCCGGAAGAAGAAACTGTGTACTTTCTGACGAACTGCGGTTAAAGTAAATTCGTCGTACCGTTCCAGCCGTGTTTGGGTTTCAGCCCTTAACGAACGTTTTTTCCCGGGAGTAGAAAACGCGTCGTTGCGTCTTAATTCAACCTTCATTCTCGCAATGGTGCGACTTGAAACACCAGTGAGTTCTGCCGTAAGAATTGTTATTTCATTTTCCGATTTATTCGGAGAATGTTTTTCCATCAATTTAGGGAAAACATTGATAACGATCACCTTAGCAGAGCTTCGTAATGATTTCTCAGCTTTATACGGCTGAAATACACTCGAGTGACCGGCAGATGCCATTGGAAAAACCCGAAAAGACAGAAGAGTGTTTTAAAAAAACAATCAAGAAGGAGAAACAGGAAATGCCCTCGGATCGGATCGGAAACACTAATCTCGCCCTCTCCCTTCCACTAATGACCCCCACACCTATACAGCAATAAATATTCCTTGGGTTGACGGCTCAACTCTGACCCAAATGCTGTGACAGAGTACCATCAGTGACGTCACCAAAACGCGAATATCTGTATTTTTTAGAAATGCCGCTGAAACTGATATCTGAATTTTTTAAATGCACATACACACAACGTATTGAACATCTGTGTACTTTTAAAGTGCCAGTTGAAGCTGGAGTACGAGTTTTCAGACTAGAACTATTTTATGCAGTGGAAGTATACACTCTGTAGCCTTCCTTCCATTGCCAGGTTAAGTTTGCCCCGAGCAGTGTTGCATTCCGAGAGTTTTTCCCGAGGGGGCAATGACAAATTTCGAGGGGGCTGAAGCTTGTTGACTGATTACTATTTTTATATATATATATTCACTATTTTGTTCCCGCTTTCTCGTGGTGCATCCTGTTCCCACTAAAGGGGCTCTGACGACCGCCAATAGCGGTATAACTATACCATCGGAATTAGAGGAAATGCTATCCCACACTCACCAACCCGCTTGGCCAGCGTGGTGAGTTATGGCCAAACCCCTCCGAAATGACTCCACAACTTAAATCTTGGCCCTCAGTCTCCGGCCGCTGGAATGTACCTGGCCAAGGCAGCGGCCAGTGCGACATGAAGGCAGAGGGTGCTAAGAATCCCCGGAGGACCGGACTAGGCTGCCATCTGATGCTCACCTTGGCTACGTATAATGGAACTCCCTATCTTCTGATTCAAGGCTTCTTGAATTGGAAGAAGAACTACAAAGGATCAAGTGGGACATCGTCGGGCTAAGTGAGGTAAGGAGAAAAGGAGAAGATCTCATTGAACTGAAAAGTGGACATCTCTTCTACTATCGTGGGACAGATACTGGCAGAACTAGTGGTGTTGGATTTATAATAAACAAGAAACTGAAGGATAAAGTTGTAGAAGTTGAAAGTTCCTCTGACAGAGCTGCACGACTCGTTATCCAACTCTCGAGAAGGTACAAGGCTCAGATTATTCAAACTTATGCACCCACCACGAGTCATGCTGAAGAAGAAATTGAAGAATTTTATGAGGAAATTCGTCATCTAAATAATAAAGGTAAGCAGCACTTGAAGATAATTATGGGAGATTTCAATGCAAAAATAGGGCAACGGAAACAGAATAAAACTTAAGTAGGTAAATTCGGTCACGGAAACAGAAACCAGCGTGGAAATACTCTCGTTGAGTTTGCAGAGGCAGAAGGGTTTTTCATTTTGAACTCCTTTTTCAAGAAAAAGCCACACAGGAAATGGACATGGAGACATCCAAATGGGACGACAAGTGAAATTGATTTTATTATGTGTAACAAAAAATTCGTCATAGAAGACTGCAGTGTGCTAAACAAGTTCAACACAGGTAGTGACCATAGATTGGTGAGATGTAAGATGCACCTCAACACTAAACTCGAACGTGGCAAGCTCAAAGACAAACAAAATGTATTGACATAATCAACCTTAAAAACACCATAATACCTTCGAGTTTTAACTGAAGAACAGATTCTCTGCTTTAGAAGGCCTAACATCGGAAGAAGTGGATATTTCTGAAGTTAACAAGAAAGTAACCAAAGCTCTTATGGGAACAGCAACAAAATTAGCTGGGTCTAAGAACAAGTTGCATGTGAACAAATTATCAGGAAAAACCAAAATGTTGATGCAAAAAAGACGAGAGATGAGGAGAACTAAAGAAGATGTGACTTCCAAAGGGGAATATATAGAGCTATACAAGACAGTACGAAAAAGTATCATTGAAGACGTAAGGAAATTCAACTGTGAACTAGTGAGGAAAGCAATTGAAAACAATCAAAGCCTAAAGATAGCAAAGGGACATCTCAGTAAGGGGAGAAAACAGATTATGGCACTGAGAAAAGAAGATGGTTCTGTAACAAGAAATAGAGGCGAAATTTTGACAAGAGTGAAAGATTTCTACTCAAAATTATATGAAAAGGATGATACTTGTACTCCAGACATCATGAAAGGTACCAGTACCAGAGTTCTTCCAGTCCTCCCAGCAGAAGTTGCACATGCAATCAAGAACATGAAGCGTGGAAAAGCTCCAGGAGAAGATGGAATTACTGTAGACATCATGCAAGAAGCAAGTGGAGAAATCGAAACAGTACTCGCCCAAATTTTCACTCGATGCCTTAATGAAGGGAAGATTCCTGAGGATTGGAACAACGTTACAATGATCCTGCTACATAAAAAAGGTGACATTGAGGATCTCAGGAACTACAGACCTATCAGACTCCTACCAGTAGTTTATAAAATCTTCACTAAAGTTCTTTCACATCGTTTGAAGGTAACACTGGACATGGCTCAACCGAGAGAACAAGCTGGATTCAGGAGTGGCTACAGCACTATAGATCATATCCACGTACTGAGAGAACTAATTGAAAGAGCGAGGGAATATGAACTTCCACTGTGCATGGCTTTTATCGATTATGAAAAAGCCTTTGATTTGGTGAAACCATCAGCAGTTACAATGGCTCTGAAATCCTGCGGTATTGAAAATGCATATATTAATATTATTAATAACATCTATGAAAATGTAAGTGCAAAGATTCGGCGGTTTGAAAATACAACACACATAAAAATTGGAAAGGGAGTGAGACAAGGTGACACCATATCTCCGAAGCTCTTTAATGCCACATTGGAAAATGTCTTTCAATCACTGAACTGGGAAAACAAATTGATAAAGATTAATGGAGATTATCTAACCCACGTTCGTTTTGCTGATGACGTAGTCATTTTTGCAACTACCCCATCAGAGCTGCAGAGTATGATCCAGGAACTTGCTGACAAGAGTAAAGAAGTGGGATTAAAAATGAACTTTCAGAAGACAAAAGTGATGTTCAATGCTTTTACAAGAAATGAAGATGTATCGATTGATGGAGAAAAGCTGGAGATAACAGACACGTACGTTTATCTTGGACAGCAGATATCAAGTGAGGGTCACATTGATGAAGAAATTCATCGGCGTACAGAACTTGCCTGGAGAGCTTTTGGAAGAAACATCATAATTTTAAAGAGCAATATGCCATTATGTCTTAAAAGAAAAATGTTTGATCAATGCATTCTTCCCGTGCTTACTTATGGTGCAGAGACGTGGACCTTAACTAAAAGCGACATACAAAAGCTGCACACAACTCAAAGATGCATGGAGAGGTGCATGCTTGGTGTAACTAGGTGAGATAAGAACAGGAACTCGTGGATCCGTAAAATGACAAGAGTGGAACATCATGATCAGAGTTAAATCCCTGAAATGGCAATGGGCTGGACATACTGCCAGAAGGACAGACCATCGATGTACAGCCCAAATTTTAGATTGATTCCAAGGGACAGGAAAAGACCCAGAAGACCACATGGTTGATGGGTGGATGAAATTCGAAAGTATGCGGGAGTGACATGGAGGAGACTGGCACAACACAGATCGTTGTGGAGGAAACTTGGGGAGACATTCGTCCAGCAGTGGATTGATAATGGTTGACAATGATGATGATGATGATGATATATACATATATATATATATAATACCAAAATGAACCTTAAACACTACTAGCCTGATAAGCAACGATAAGAGGTCAACACAAATCACACATAAGGCTAGTAACCCATGAAATGTAAAGGGGTATTCCAAGTGCTGACATAAGAAAAAAATACAAATTGTCATCAATGGAAACTAAAAACGCCAAACAAAACCCTGCCACGCACATATCAAATACACAACATATAACATAAGATAAGCAAGACACATAAGCAGCGCAAATGCAGCACCCAAAAGAGTCTAGTAAATAAAGTTAAACATAACAAAACAAACAACGAACAGAGACGATACTTAAATCAAATTAAAACGGTTGTCATCAGGGAAACACCCGATTATTATAAGTGGCTTTTCTGAAACCAAGAAAGGGACGGACAAAATCCAAATGTCCCCTTGGTCGGGCTCCTAAGCCACAAGACCAAAAGAAAAGAAATAAAATACAAGCAAGACAACAAAAAAGGTAAACATGAGTAGTCCCACACGGACAAAGAAGGCCGCACACGAGAGTTACCAAAGAAAGTGAGAACGACCTCAAAAAGTAACATAAAACCACACATATCTTAACAGTACTCAACACCAAGAACCACTGATAGAGAATCAAGAATACCAGATAAGAGCAAGGTCAAAGTTCAAAAGCACGCTTACGGATAAAATACAAAAAACAAAAACTAGCCACACAAAAAAAAAAAAAAACCCCTGCAGAACAGGTGTAAACTGTGTTGTAATTAGTGAGAAGGTGTTGTTAGTGGCCTACCAAACAGTCTAGTGAGTCCTAAGTTATTAATATTGAAGGGCCTTTAGTTAGTAATGTCTACAATATCTGCAAAGTCCAAACCCACTTCTTGACGAGACAGCAACTGAGAAAAATAGCTGTAACGTACCAGGAGATGTGACGTACCTGCCCGAAGGACGCACACGACATAAAGGCAGATAGGAATCAGAATAAGACGTCCGCGTAGCTCAATTGGTAGAGCAACTTATTCCGGAATGAGGGGACCCGGGTTCGAATCCTGGCGCGGATAGAAATGACGGAGAAATTTACTTCGTTATATAGCATTTAAGAAATTCAAAAGGATAACCATTCCTCATTAATATAACAAAGAGATCTTTTAAATTTCTAATGATACCAAAGCTATCATTACAGATCCTACAAATTCTGAGGATTAGATTGATCACTAAGTTTCTGTGAATAGAAATAGAAATACTGGAACTCCAATTAATATAATGAATTACACTGAAGAGCAATTGAATTAGAGACAGCTGGCGTTATGTAAATGTGGCGCTCTGGGCAGCCCTGTAAACGGAAACGACATGACGTATGCAGCGATCCGACAATATAAGGAGTGATGCGACGGG
Organism: Macrothele yani; assembly: GCA_039090855.1. NCBI lineage: Eukaryota > Metazoa > Arthropoda > Arachnida > Araneae > Macrothelidae > Macrothele > Macrothele yani. Next base: position 81,229 of record JAYWMT010000151.1, read on the forward strand.
AATCAGTAAGAGTAGGACGCAATATGGGTAAGACGAAAGATCTAAGCACATTTCATCGTGGGCAAATTGTTGAGGCCCGACGAATGGGTCACTCCATCTCAGAAGTCGTGCAGGCACTGGGATTTTCACGAGTCTCTGTGTCACGGGTGCACCATGAGTACATCGAATCCAGTAAAACCATCCCTGCAAGGGCCAACTGCCGTGGACAACAGCGTGTGGATGAGCGGGGTCATCGTCGGCTACCTCGCATTGTAACAGCGGATAGACGGGCAACAGTGCAAGAAATCACTCGGCAATTTAACGCTAGTGTACAAAAACGTGCAAGCAACCACACCATCCAGAACCATTTCCTTGCTATGGGGTACAGAAGCCATCGTCTCAGTAGGGTACCGCCGCTGACCGCACATCACAGAGTGCAAAGATTAGCATGGGCGCGGGAACATCGCCACTGGACCCTAGACATGTGGAAAAATGTTGCATTGACTGATGAGTCGAGATTCACGTTGGTACATGCGGATGGCAGGATACGAGTACGGCGCAAACCACATTTAAGCGATGGATCCTTCTTGCCAGCAGGGTACTTTTCAAGCTGATAGTAGGGGTGGCATCCTTGTCTGGGGACTGTTTACGTGGACTGAAATGGGACCCCTGGTACGTGTGACATCGTCCCTCACAGGTCAACGTTACCGGGATATCTTGGACGACCATTTGCTCCCGTTTGTGCGTCTTCAACATCCCACTGGGGACCTCATAATGCAACAAGACAATGCACCTGGCAATCGCTCCCGAATTGTATCCGAATGGTTGGATGAACACTGAACCGACGTGACCTCGCTTCCTTGACCAGCTAGGTCACCTGACCTCAATCCCATCGAGCACATCTGGGATGTCATCAAAAGAGATGTTCGAGGCTCTGACCCCCCTCCATCAAATCTTCGTGAACTGTGGGAGCTTGTTCAGGGGTCGTGGATCCGTATGGCTTCCCAACGCTTCCGGTGTCTTGTCGAGTCCATGCCGAGACGAATCGCCGGCGTCATCAGGGCGAAAGGTGGTGCTACACGTTTCTAGAGAGGTATCTCTATTCAATTGCTCTTCAATGTATATCAAAGGCAAAGTCTCTCTTTTTATATATATATAATCTTTTAAAGGTGTACTACAAAGTTGCCCTACTCATCCGGGAACTGCGCACTGCAGCAAGAACCACTGGTGGAGTATATAAGTCAAATTCTCTACACCTTCAACCAAGAACTTCCCGTAGAAATCCCTGAATCCCACTAAATTAACGCACGCAAACTAAAACTAAAACTGTCACAATTCACATACAACAATAATAAATATAACAAAAACAATAAGTGTAAACACTTGGGGTCCGGTAGACCTGAACCAGGGTTTGGGGGCCTGGGGTGGGGGTCTTTCCCTGATGAGTGGTCTCGGTACCCAAACCCAAGTGTTTAAAATTATTATTTTTATTACTGTTGTACGTGAATTGTGCGAGTTTTAGTTTTAGTTTGCGTGTGTTAATTTAGTGGGATTCAGGGATTTCTACGGGAAGTTCTTGGTTGAAGGTGTGGAGAATTTGACTTATATATATATATATATATTTGTGTCATCATCATCATCATCAAACATTATCAATCCACTGCTGGATGATGGTTTCCCGAAGTTTCTTCCACAATTGTCTGTCTCGAGCCTGTCTCCTCCACGTCACTCCATCATACTTTCGAATTTCATCCATCTATCTCTAACGGGGTCTCCTTTTGGGTCTTTTCCTGTCCCTCGGAATCCAGTCTAAAATTTCGGTTGCCCATCGGGGGTCCGTTTTTCTGGCAACATGTCCAGCCCATTGCCATTTCAGTGATATATATACACTGAAGAGCAATTCAATTAGAGATACCTGTCTAGTAACGTGTAGCACCACCTTTCGCCCTGATGACGGCGGCGATTCGTCTCGGCATGGACTCGACAAGACACCGGAAGCTTCGGAAAGCCATACGGATCCACGACCCCTGAACAAGCTCCCACAGCTCACGAAGATTTGATGAAGGGAGGACATCTCTCTCGATGGCATCCCAGATGTGCTCGATGGGATTGAGGTCAGGTGACCTAGCTGCCCAAGGAAGCGAGGTCACGTCGGTGGAGTGTTCATCCAACCATTCGGATACAATTCGGGAGCGATGGCAAGGTGTATTGTCTTGTTGCATTATGAGGCCCCCAGTGGGATGTTGAAGGCGCACAAACGGGAGCAAACGGTCGTCCAGGATATCCCGGTAACGTTGACCTGTGAGGGACGATGTCACACGTACCAGGGGTCCCATTTCAGTCCACGTAAAAAGTCCCCAGACAAGGATGCCACCCCTACTATCAGCTTGAAAAGTACCCTGCTGGCAAGAAGGATCCATCGCTTCATGTGGTTTGCGCCGTACTCGTATCCTGCCATCCGCATGTACCAACGTGAATCTCGACTCATCAGTCCAGGCAACATTTTTCCACATGTCTAGGGTCCAGTGGCGATGTTCCCGCGCCCATGCTAATCTTTGCACCCTGTGATGTGCGGTCAGCAGCGGTACCCTCGTGGGACGATGGCTTCTGTACCCCATAGCGAGGAGATGATTCAGGATGGTGCGGCTACTTACACGTTTTTGTGCGCAGCGTTAAACTGCCGAGTGATTTCTTGCACTGTGGCCCGTCTATCCGCTGTTACAATGCGAGCTAGCCGACGATGACCCCGCTCATCCACACGCCTTGCACGGATGGTTTTACCGGATTCGATGTACTCACGGTGCACCCGTGACACAGTGACTCGTGAAAATCCCAGTGCCTGCACGACTTCCGAGATGGAGCGACCCATTCGTCGGGCCCCGACAAATTGCCCATGATCAAATGCGCTTAGATCCTTTGTCTTACCCATATTGCTTCCGACTCTTACTGATTCCCGTCGCATCACTCCTTATATTGTCTGATCGCTGCATACGTCATGTCGTTTCCGTTTACAGGGCCGCCCACAGCGCCACATTTGCATAACGCCAGCTGCCTCTAATTCAATTGCTCTTCAGTGTATATGTGCCTGTCTTTTGTGGCAATGGGATTATCTTGAGGGCGTGCTAATGAGTGAAACACAAGCTTAAAGGTGTGGCAAGGCCCACGTAGGTGAGATTAACTGCGAAATCCGTTTAAGCGAGTAGTGGAAATTTTCTGAAGTTTTAACAGGGAAGTCACTTTGGGAGAAAACGTGGGAGAGACGAGACCTTAGTTTTGGAGACAAAGGTCTGGTCTTGTTATTGGCGTCGAAGACGATTTGTTTCCCGAGAGGGATTGGTTTCGCATCGCGTAACTGCATCGGCGGTTAACGGAAAGCACGGGAGGTCTAGTGTCGAAAGCACGAACGGAGACCAAGTCAAAACAACATTTAGTTAATCTACCCTTCGAGATGTCCCAGGCCACAGTTTTAGAGAAATAAACTGTTTGTGTTTGTTATTGTTGAAAAGGAAAGAGTCCAAACGCTATATTTTTTGTGGTGTGATTTTTTGGGAACGAACCAACAAAATTATGTAGCAACTCTCGCAGGATCGTGGCTACGTCGAGTAAAAGCTAGAAAGAAGCGAGAGCCGTTACACTCCAAACTTTTCATTGTCATGTTATGGAATGACTTTTAATCATTGAACTGGGAAGACAAGAGGATAAAGATTAATGGAGATTGTTTACCCACTTTCGTTGTATTGACGACATGGTCATTTTTGCAAGTACCCTCTTAGAGCTGCGGAGTATGGTACAAGAGCTTGCTGACAAGTTGAAGAAGTGGGATTAAAGACGAAACCTACCGAAACAAAACAGATGTACAATGCTCTTACAAGAAATGAAGAATTAGTGGATGATGGGACAAATTTAGAAGTAATTGATTCCTACATTGGATCACAAATATCAAGCGAGGGCCCATCAACAAAAGAATTCGCACGCATATTAAACTTGGCTGGGAAGCATTTGAAGAAAGTGCGGTTTTCAAGAGCAATTTGCCATTATGGCTTTAAAGTGTTTAGTCGATGCATCTCTTTTTCCGATTTTTACTTATGGATCAGAGATATGGACCTTATCTAAAAGAGACATAAGGAGGATGCGGACAACTCAAAGAATCAAGGAGAGAGGAATGTTTGGTGTTACAAAGAAACACAGAAAAAGGAACTTGTTGATCAGGAAATCGACAAGAGTGGATGATGACATCATGATCAAATTAAAAACCCTGAAATGGCAATTGATGGATGTACTGTTAGAATCGATCAACGTTGGATAAAAGAAATTTCAGAATGGTTACCACGGGATACAAACAGGACCAGAAGGCCACGTGGGTGATGGGACAATAAAATACGAAAACATGCAAAGAGTATAAACATTGAGCAGATTGGCTTAAGACAGAGTTGTGGAGGAGACCTTCATCCAGCAGTGGATGGTTTATTATGATGATGATTATGATGCAATGTCTTTGAAGTTTCTGGACTGTAGCACGACTATGACTAATTATATCACAATATAATTCAGGAATTAAAAATCACAACAGAAATTATTGTCAAGACCACAGGCACAGTTATTTAAAATGCCAGACAAATCGTACAGTTGAGAAAGCCTCTCTCCGGTATCAGCGCAAAACTGCAGAGTTTAGTTGTTGCTAGGGCCTTCTGTTTCGGTGCATGCCGAAGTAATGTGACGCGCTCCAGCAATAGCTCCCACATGAGATCACACACACTTCCATCTCTAACATTTCTCGTATCACAGGTGGGAAGGAATCAACTTCTTTATTGCGTAAGTAATCGAGGTCAAGGCTTGCGAAGTCATCCCGACCGCCTCGATTACATTTCACTGCAGTAGTAGCTCTACCGGAAATTAATGATTGACGTTCGCGCGGATGGCTGAACATTTTTTTTTTTTTTTTAATTAGAAACATTTATTCTGCTTATTGGAATTTGTTTGCATTCCACTTGTTTTCTATATCCAGCAGAACGAACCTGCAACCACGCGAGAAAATATGTCCTGTTCTGGGAAATAAGTACAAGTAGATCTGATCTATTTATATGTTTACCCGTCGAGAAAGGGGGAGCCTAAATGTTTTTCCCACTGCAGTTAGGGTTTAGGCTTGATCATTTGCAGAGCGCAGCAATAATTGTGGGAACCAAAGGAAAGGATTGCTTTAAAACTGAAATGGTAGACTGAATGACCTCTCTGCGAAAACCGAATCGTTCATGAATCACTCATACCTATATTGCAGAGGCATATAAATGCCATACATTGTCTCTCCAAATCGTGACTGAATTATTTAAAAAAAAAAAAAAAAAAGGAAAGAAAGAAGAAGAGTTTGTTAAATGCAGAAGAGGCATTTTAATGTTCCCTATCATTTTGTCCGTGTTTATTTCGTCCACGTACTTGGTCCAGTTCATTTCGTCCATCGTTCAGTTTGTCCACATTCATTTCGTCCTCAGAATGCGTGAAATATCGCGGAAATTTTCTGTTTGATGGTAGTTTTGTTACAAGTTATCAAAAAAATGTCAGCGGATTACATGCGATTTTTTGTCCTGATTAAGTTTTTCGCTTAAAATATGACGATTTTAAATTTTATCTAAAGTAAAACGATGAACTGAACTTTGAAGAGCTTTTTAACTCTTCTGTGTGGTACAATGTCAACAGTGGCGTATCTTGGGTCCGAGACCTAGGCTACCCCCCCCCTCCCCTCCCCCAGTATTGTTTTTTTTTAATTGCGAAGTTTAATTTTTAATTGTTAAGTAATAGAAGTAACTTTTTTTTCTAAATTTTAGGTTCATGCCATTGCTAACATTATACCAAATAATTATGAGGATTAGGATTTGAACATTTATTTGTACATGAACTCCATTCTTCTTCTGAATACTTTATTTGTACATGAGTCATGAACTCCATTCTTCTTCTCCTTTTGTGTGAACTTGAGTGCTACGTTTTCATAAATGTTTCTTCCGAGTACTTTTCCACATTTAAAAATAATGCTTTTCTCTGTTGACAAAACAGCCAAGTTTTTGGAATGTGCCTGTCTTTGTGTGGCTCTAAGATATATCTTGATTCTTTTTAATGCTGAAAAACTTCGTCCGGCAGTTGCAGTTGTTGATGGAAAGCTTAATACGAGGTCTGCTAATTTATACACCTCACTAAACACTATGTCCAATTTATTGAACTTTATGTAACACGAAATGTCTCTTACTGATTTTTTTTGTATTCATCAAAGGAATAAAACACCTTCTGTTCATTTTTTAGTCGAGCTGTATCAAAATTTGAAGCATAATTTGAATTAAGTTCTGTTGCCGCGGAACTACTTCGTATTTAGGGCCACATTGTTTTGCGGTTTAACTAATTACAAAGACCAGGTGTGATTTACTTTTAACTTTTTCTATTTAATTTAAATTATTTTTCGTTTGCTCCCTTTCTGCCTCAAAGCCCCCTTTTTCCCCATTGGAGCATAAAGCCCAGGTGGTCAAGGTGGTTTATCGCGGCTCCCTCGGACACCTGTGGGTGGTGGCCAAGGAATTTCTCTTCTTGTCACTCTCGTGAGAAGAAGCACGGCATCTACGAAAGTTATGAAATGGCCCCAGTGCTAGCGTTGCTGGTAGGACAAAACATACCGGTATTTCAGAAATACACATGAAAAAGTCCGAATCTCTGCCAGATGAATAGGCGAGTTTACGTTTTATGGCCATCTCCTCTAGAAGTAGGCACCAGCAAAAGTCGTAAAATACGTTGCGGTGTCACAAGAACGCCGTAACTCTGTCAAAGGGAAGCCCCGGCAAATCTTTCGTTATTCACTAGGTCCCAGAAAATATGTCCCATTCAAAGTGCGGAAACCTCACCTGCCCAATACCCCAGCTGTCGCGAAAGGGTAGCTGAGTAGCTCAGAGGGCCAACCAATAACCACTAAGGTCAAGCACTGGTCAACTCAGCTGACCAATCCAGGTCCCAGACGGAAAACTCCTAGAGGGCTGAGGGCACGCTCCTATCACGTGGAAAATTAAAGGGACGCAAATACATACACAGAGAAAAAGCGTAAGCACGCAGTCGGTCACTTAGAGTCAGAGACATGGACAGATAGAGATAGATTATAGACATGTGGAGATATATAGACGTACAGGAAGAGATATATAGGGAGTCAGATATAGAAGTGCATGAGGAAACTTTAGAACGTAGTCAGAGAGACAGATATATCCGGAGCCGAGAATCGGTAGGAGTGAAAGAATGAAGCAAAGCTCTTAGCCAGCATACCCGAAGAATCTTACTCTGTTACGTGAATGATCCCGACAAACTCCAGCCAACAGACGGAAATTAAGATGATGTTGTTTTCCCCAATTCCAGTTTCAATGCCATCTGTATATATATACATATGCATGGTCGCTATGCCTTCTCGTAGATAGATTGAGGGATTTATTTTAAATTTAAACTCAGGGGTGTAAGAGGCTTACGCAGCAGTGGACCAGTCAACATGGCTAATTTTATTCTTTTAATTTAACGTAACTTTTATTTGGCCTCCACCTGAAGGCCTAATTGCTTAATTCAACATACTTTTCTTATAATAAACATGTTAATTACTTAACTTGGTGTAGCTAACTTTTTTAGGCTGTGTAATTTCTGTTAACAAGTTCTTTCTTATCTTTGTTCTTGTTGTTAACTTCATAAACATTGCGTGGTTGAGTTGCTAAGTCTTATATAGTTGAAGGTGCACTGTAAAAAAAAACCTGAAATTCACATTACTTTTTTTCTGTGATTTTACATAAAAAATCTGTTTTTCCAGCTGATCTGTGTTTTTCCTGGAATTTGAGTAAAACTTTCGAACATTGTGTTAAAATGTTTGTAAATTCACAGAAAAACTTAGTCAGAAAGATCTGGCAATGGTTTATAGCGTAACGCGCATGCGCAGTTCGACTCCACCTACGAAAACAACGATCATCGTGAATGCAAACCCCATGTGTAGCACGAAACTTTTCTGGTAAGTACATTTTTCTGTTTCATTATGATTTAAATCAACTGTAGTTAATTGATTTCAGATATGTGCGCTGCTCTGTAGTATATTTGAAATTGTGTGTGTTATACTAACATCTTCAAAATCCATCATTTACACAGTACGGGGCTGTTTACCAAACTGTTTTGTTATGATATTTTAATTCACATATATAAGGTATTTTGGTAAACCTTCCAAATTGTAAGTTACATTAGAAAAATAACTTAAAATTTCATGAACAAGACGAAATTTCAATAGGGAACGTTGCCTGACCAAACCGATCCGCCTAATTGAAACGCCAACAGGCAACTCCCAATACCAAATTTTCAAATCAGAAACCCTCTGGCCCTAAGGTTTTGTGTAGTACAGATACATATAGCGAAATATCGCAATCCTTCGCATTTTTTTATCGCATTGGTAATGTAAAGAATTACCAATCAGAAACGTGGTGAGAAGTAATTAGAATCGGCAAATTGTCAGAAATTTTTTAGTTACACAACCCTGAAAATTTAACCATCTAGCAGATACAAGTTTCCAAAGGCTCAAAGGCATACTGTTTTTGTCCCCCCACCCCCATCCAATTTAACTTTCTTTTTGTAAAAAGTTTAGCCTATATGTTCTAGCTATTTTTTTTTTTTTTTTGTATCGATTTGCAGTTATGGTGATGCAGTGGTAGGAGCCCCTTGGGTAATTTTTACTGAAAATCTAAATCCCTGCAAAATTCGTTCTGTTCCTATTAGGATTGGAAGAGACTTTGGAATAACGAAGACTGAGAATTGGAAGATTTGTTTTCAGGACATTTCACATGAAAGCATTTGTAATGTGAAACAAATCCAGCACATTTGTGAAATATCTGACAATTTTTTTTACCGATATTCTAACTTATCGGACCGTAAGCGATATTTTCCAAAACAATGATTTTCCTCGAAGTTCTGCATCAGCTATATTAAAAATATAATTTGGGTTCGATATTTAACGGTGAAACAACTTATCTATTGATTTAAAGGCCAAGTCTTAAGTATCGCTATCACGAACTTTCCAAATCAGAAACCAATTCGATGGCACTGCGGGTCAATAAAACGAAGAGATGCGTAACTCGGAGTATGGCACTGCACCCATTAAACAAAGAGATACGTAACTCGGAGTATGACCAGTCAGAATTAAAAAGAATCGCTAAAAAATGAATTAAAGGTACCGACCGGTCTAGAATACTATGAAACTAAAATTTGTATTTTTTGTTTCTCTACATATGTATAAAAAATGCTAAAACTCCCACTTTTTTTTTTGGCAGAACTGACATTATTTCACTGGAAGTATCATACCATGAATTCAAGTGGATCTTCATATTTCCAGTGTAAAATGTGCAAATCCTTTTTTCGAGACTTAAGTCCTATGCAACTCATATAAAAATACACAAAAACATTACTAGGGTGCAGTTTCCTTGTGGTTTCATAACATGCTCTAGAACATTTGCTAAATTTTCATCTTTGAAGAGCCGCCACGGTGGCGCAGTGATCTAAGCGATGTCCTCTGATCACTCGTCCGAAAGGGGTCCGGGTTCGAATCCCGGTGAGGTATGGATGTTGTGTTTGTCTTACGGCACTGGCTCTCTCTCTCTTCCCTGGAACCAGTGACCCCAAATTAGGGACGGGCGACTGTTTATAGCCCATTGAGTTGCTCACGGTGGTCGTTAAACCTTCAATCCAAAAAAAAAAAAAAAAAAAAAAAAAAAAAATCCATCTTTGAAGACACATACTTCACGTGACCATCTGAAACTTACACCATTGTGTACTACTCAGACTATTAAAAATAGCCTGCCCCATTCAGACATGTCAGTAACAGAATGCAGACTGAGCTTCCTTAATTTCACATGTTCAACTACACATAAAAAGACAAGATGAAGTTCCACGTCCTTATGAGCAGTGTAGTAAAACATTGGTAAATTTAGTAACAGGTCGACATTTTCATTACACTTGTCTCAAAAACATACAACAAATTTTCTGACGGCCAATAAATTCAGGAACAACGAACTGTTACAACCTTGCACAATTTTTAATGCATGCAAAATAATGGGGAAAGGTGCAAAAATATAGTATTAGATAAAAGGAAAGAAATTTACGTGGGACTACGATGGTTTGGAAGAGTACGTGCAGTAGGCCTAGGACGATGGGGTGAAGGTGGAGTCCGGTGAATGGAAGCTTCGTTTAGAAGGGCAAGTAATGTGCGGAAGATTACAGAAGAAAGTGGCTCCGCAGTACGCAGTCATAGAAGCATCTTGTAGGAATACGCTGAAGGAAACAGGTCGGCTTTACACAGCATTGTAAATTGTGGTATTGGTAGCTTTTTCAACGGTGTGAGTGGCTCTTTCCAAAGTCTCCATACTTCATTTCAGATTTCGTCAGGGCTTAAAATTTCATTATCCGGTACAATACATAAGCTCTTGACCTCCCTGCCATACTATGATATCTAAATTGAAGAAACTCCTTTATTTTCAAAAATATCCGTTTCTGGGCGCAAAAATATTAGCTACACTACACGGAATAAGAGCACAACTACAAATGAAGTACTTGAAGAAATCAACTACCCCTGTACATCTTTGAAACCATAACTAAAACTTAAAATTCAACCGGAACCAAAAGTTCTTACTCAACACTTCTGTCGTACATGTAAACATTTACATTCCCTTCCTTTGTTTCCATTCGGATACTTTGCGAAACTAATAATGACATTCCGCACATTTCTTTCTCAAAAATAAAAAAAAACAGTTTTTGAACTATTTCCACTTGCGCCGGATTACAGCACGCATCACACTCTTCCGAAGAATACACTCCACTTTTATTGTATTCTTCTGGGCATTCACTACGAACTTCTGCTCCCTATCAGAACATGGAAGCTTCACGTCGTTGCCGTTAACATCGCTTAAGCCTCCTCCCTCACCAACTGCTACACACCATCGTACTCCAGGTAAATACTTCGGTGAAATTCTTTCACATTCTTTTAAATTACTGTATTTTTGCAGCTTGCCCCATTATTTCGCATGCTTAAAAAACTTTGTCGCACTCTTCCCACACGGTAAACTTTTCCCGGCTAAATAATTTAGGACGTTAAATTACACATTTACCACATTGGTAAATTTAGTAACAAGTCGACATTTTAATCGCACTTGTCTCGAAAGCATACAACAAGGTTTCTGATAGCCGATAAATTCAAGAACAACGAACCGTTACAACCTTGTGAAGATGTTGACAGTGAGAGAAAATAAGGAGAATGTAAATGAACTGAGTAGCAGTACAAACAGTAAAATTTCAGCCTTAGACATGAACACATCAGTTGCTTTGTTTTGTTTAAGGCTACTGGCCAAATTTTATTTACCTTCTTTTGTTGTCGATGTGATCATTACTGAAATGCTGAATATTCATGAAATAAATCAGGAGAATATTATGCAGTTCATAAGCAGTCGGTTGCAAAAAAGTAATCAAGTTAATGAATTTCAGATTACTGAAGTTCTCCATAAAGAACAAAAGCACGATTTTCTGAATCAAGCATGCTCAATCAGTCGTATTCTTCTCAAAGACACGTCATCATCCTTCCTTTAGAAGTCTCGTTCTCCTCATTGTTTACCGCACTGCTTCCAAAACACGCACCTCCAGCACTCCGTCCGAAAACCCCTCTTTCCATATGTCTCAATCTCCTCTCCCAATGCCATCACCCCGAAGGACGGAAGTCCTGCCTAATGAGTAGCTTTAAACCTCTAAAAAAAAAAAAAAAAAAACTTCTTCTATTGCAGCTATCTACACACGAAATGCTGTGTGTTGTCCATCTCCAGAAAGTCCGCCGATAAACTAATCGTCTCCGGTGACTTACTCGCTCTACCAAATAGAACTCAAAAAATATATAACTCCCAAAATGCAACACTAAGAAGGACACGAGATAGCAAAGCCAGGTTTACTGGACACGTGACAACAAATACAAAGATGAAACGATTGAGCTTACAGGCCCGTGCGTCTTGCGGAGCACGCGGACATCAATAGTTCGTGTGGCCCCCATGGCTGGCAATAACGGCCGCTACACGCTGCAGCATCGAACGAAAGAGGCTTTGGATGTGGGCTTGGGGTATGTCGGTCCAGGCTGCTTCCACACTTTTCCACAGTTCATCAGGCGTAGCCGCGGGTGCTGCTTGCCGGGCCACTCGGTTGCCGATCAGCAAATAGACGTGTTCGATACGGGCCACGACAGCAGTGACACCTGGTGGGCCGTGAAGAATTGTTGCACGATGCGTGCTACGTGCGGGCGCGCATTGTCCTGTTAAAACGTGGCCGCTGGCAGGTCCTGCAGGTAAGGAAGGACTACAGGCTCCAAAACGTCGGAGATGGTTCGGTGGCTGTTGAGTGTACCGGCGATGCGTACCAAAGGGGTGCGGGTGTCATATCCAATTGCGCCCCAAACCATAACAAAAGACGACGAACCGGTATGGCGATTCATTACGCATGCGTCATACAGTCTCTCGCCGCGGTGCCGCCACACGCGGATCCGACCATCGTGGCGTTGCAGGCAGAAGCGGGATTGTCATGGCGAAAATTTTAACCTCTGGTGAATTTCAGAGAGACCTGATCAATCTTTCTGTTGGTTTATCAGAGATTAATTAATGCAAAAATTTTCTTCCATGACATACGTTAGAAGAAAATTCCTGGTTGAAAGGCAGGGGAATTCATGCGCAAAATTCGCTTGTCTTAATCACAACCAGGAAAACAAAATTTCATGTGGGAAAAAAAAAAAAAAAAAAAAGAATAATATTTGATTTAACTGACTTTGGGGTTTTGAAAATAATTATTTTATCTGTTCTTTTATCGCGATAGGAAAAAGGCGAGTAGGTGTGCAGCTCAGAGAATCAAAATTAATTTTACTTTCACATCACGGAACGAGAGAAAAAAGAAAATTAAAATTAGTGATTTTCTGCAAAGCAAGAATTCGCCATTTTTGCGTTCGTTTCCAAACGTCGAGAAAGTCGCACAAAAGTAACATCTTTTCGTCTTTTGGGGTAGGGAATTTAGCAACGAAATCTATTTTTAGACCCCAGGGTCAGGAGAGCTTGGTCTGCACGTGTGAAGGTCAGAGGTCACTCGAGCGAGGCGTGGGAGTGAGTTGCTAGGCTGAAGTTTCGACCAATGAGAGGGGTCAGTGATTTCAAGCACTCCAGAGTTTTTTTCCGTTGAGAGTCACTTTTGTTCTGGTACCTTTGCTGACCGGAGAGAAAGAGGGGACAGCGGAGTCTCTCCTCGCCCTTTGGTGGGGAGAGCATTTTTGCTGACCGCCATGATTTGACATCGAGTGTAAAAAGCTTAAAGGAGCCTAGTAGCGACGGTCTTCTAGCATGGGGACCTGTCCGGCTCATGGTGGTTACATGAAGAAGAAAATTTTTGAAAGGAACTCAGGGCTGGCGCTAAATTTCTCGCGGATTCCACCAAATAAGAAATGAAAGAAATTAAGAAGAAAGGACAGGACCACCGTAGGACGAGACCTCCTCGGGGCGCAGCGAAAAGATGATCACCGATGCACTCCTAGGCATTCTCGTGAGAGCTGATGGATAAAGAAAGGGGAACCTCCGCGCCTTTGCCGTCCACCTTCCAATGCAGCCGACCAAATTCCCACCAGGGATGAGCATCGAAAAGGACAAGGGAGAATTACTCCCTCTGAGAGGGTCCGTCATCACCAGCTTCGGAATGTCTTTTGTTTTCCCTGTGTTCAGGTGAAGTGCTCGGGCACATTGTGTCCAAAAAAAAAAAAAAAAAAAAAAAAAAAGAAAGAAAGAGAAAGACATTATTGGAGGCGAAGAGATTATCAACAGTGACGAAGATTTTTTTTATTTGAAACAAGTTGTTCCTGCCCAGCCCAGAAGGTAAATTCTTTCTCGATTTTTTTTTTTGTATAATGCTGTGACCGCTGCGAAATTGTTGAACGAGTGGGTCAGCAGTGTGAGATCAAAATTATAGTTCGGCGGAAAAAAAGAAGAAACTTTGTTTTTTTTTTGAGGTTAGCTGGATGTGGGACAGATGTCCCCATATTGTTATCGATCAGCTTTCAAAAGTAAAAGTTATTAGTTACTCAGGTATGAATTCAGGAAAAGGAAAGAAAAAGAGAGGGGAATTGAAAATGTTTTCATTTATGTTTTTTTTTTGTGTTGTCATGTCTGGTAGTTTAGCAACTTCCCAGGCCAGTAAATTTTAATGTATCGGAAAAATTTAGTTTAATGTTTGAGCACAGTAAATTTTGGTGCATCGATAATAGTTTAGTTGAGCATGTGATAATTGAAAAGCAGTGTTATTGTGATGTCGTGGGTGATAAAATAATTGTAAACATTTTTTTCTCTAGCCTTTTTACAGCATTGAGTTTTTTTTTATGAGTGAAGATAAATTATGGGATGATTTATATTGGAATTTTGGGAACATATTATAGTGTGATGAAATTGGAAACCTAAAGTGTTGTTTACATTCTTGGAGTGTTGAGTGTCGAGGTTGAGATGGCGGGTGTGTTATTTGAGGACCAGTATTTTACATGCTCCAGATGAGTGTTAATCTCCCATTGGAAAGGGGTGATCTTAGGGCAAAGCAGGGAACTTGTCCTAGGGCAGAGGGCTCTGAGTAGGGAATTTTCACCAGGATGCGATATGTGCAGAATAGAAGTTAAAGTATTTTTTTTGTTCTCAAGTTTAGTATTTCACAAAAAGAATGAACATCATGGGTTGAGAAGACACACTTTTGCTCACCAGTTCCAGTATTAATTGTTCTTTTCTTTGGCCTAAATCTTCTTGTTTTTTTACTATAAGGTTAAAAGTCTAAACGTAATTTTAATTTTCAATAAGGTGAAAATATTTAGTGGGTTATGTAAATGGTCAGTGTTATTGTCTGAAGTGGACCTGCGCATTGCCATGGTGCAGAGGAATTTCCTTGCTAGTGATTTTTCCTGGGATATATGTGGATATAGAGAATAGTGATTTTTCCTGGGATATATGTGGAGAGAGATAAGTGAATTTTCCTGGGACATATGTGGATATAGAGATAAGTGAATTTTCCTGGGACATATGTGGATGTAGAGATAAGTGAATTTTCCTGGGACATATGTGGATATAGAGATAAGTGAATTTTCCTGGGACATATGTGGATATAGAGATAAGTGATTTTTCCTGGGATACATGTGGATATTGTGATTTAGGATTTCTTGGGATATATAGAGAGAAGTGAATTTTCCTGGGATATATGTGGATATTGTGACTTAGGATTTCTTGGGATATAGAGAGATAAGTGAATTTTTCCTGGGATATAGTTGTGTTAGTTCTGGGCCAGATGTGCCTGGAGTATTTAGGGTTGAAGTACGACAGGCTCTTGCAGGCGTGGTTGATCAAGGTGAGATCATGCATTGGTTCGAAAAGGGAGATCCTTGAAGACGTGGTTTTTGGGGGAAAACTTGTCTTCAAACTCCCCCAGTAGTTTCGCTGCTCACGGAAATATGTACTGCCAGCGAGGGTCGGTCGAGCGTTGCTTCAAGAAATGTGGTGAGATCATGTTAGAGGAAATTCTGTGCCTGATGATGATGTGTCACACTTGAGGATTTTTTTCCTTTCCCTTTGCATAGGCTGAAAGTGGATTCACGACCCAATTTCACGCCTTCAGCCTGACTTGGTATTTTCTTCCTGTGTTGGTTCTCAAAACCCAGGGTAGTGTCTGAACTGAGAGTATTTGCCTCACCGCTACTTCAGTAATTCACTGCAGGTGTTGAATTTAAGTTTGTTTGGTGATTTAAAGTATCTAAATTTATTTGTTTATGATTTGCTGTAGTGCTAGGGATGTAAATTCTAAATTCTGGTGGTTGGTGTTAGTGAACTTGATATTTAGTTTGGAAATTTAGTTAATTGGTATTTTGAGCTTTTGTTTACAGTATAGAGTTATTAAGTATACTGAGCTATTATGTGAAGTGCAGAGTGAGGTGATTTTTATGAGCAAGCTAGTGCAAGAAGATTGTTTGAATTTCTGAATTATGTTGATGTTATGAATAGTGATAATTTTTTAAGATTAGTTAGTGAGGTTTCTTTATAAGTGAAGTAGGTTCATTCAGGATAGTTCTATAGGTTATGTAATGTTAATTAATGCTTGTGCTCAGTGTAAATTCTGTTTTGAGGATAATTTACTTGGTTTGTTTACTTGCTGATAGTAGATTTGTTAAAGTATAATTTGTGGCTCTTAAAATAACTGTAAATTTAATTGAAGTCTTTGAATCTGGTCTGGGAGATTGCGGAGTTTGCTAAGAGTGTTTAAATTTAAATCAATAAGTGTAAAATTGTAAATTGGTCATTGAGCTAACTGGGTGAGAGAGAGGAGAGTACGTTTCAAAAGAACAGAACTTGTCCACCTTGTGGAATTAAAAATAATCCAGTATCTTTTTCTTGTGTAAACCATGCGAATCATAGTATGATTTTGAAGGCATAAATTAAAAGCCTAGTGTTCAAACTAACTGTGTTGACATATGTAAAGTTGTGTTGTTCATAAGGCCAGTGGCCAAAGAGAAATAGAAAATAAATTGAGATTCTGTTTTATACTGCTGTGTTTAAGCAAACAAGAAAAAAGGAAATACCATCTGTTTGTCCTCTAAATTAACTCATTAAGTTTTTAAAGAAAAATAATAAATACAGGCAGTAGCCTTTCAAAAAAAAAAAAAGTTCAAAATGAGTGCAGTGTGAAAAGTTTTTGTGTGCTGTTGTCTTCCATGACTTGGTCCCATGTACTCCCCTTAGCTTGACTAAGGCTATCGATCCGAATCCTGGTAGTATAAGGTATTTCATAACTGCAATTTTTGTCCTATCCATTTTAATTGACTTTCACCGCCTCCACAAGTTGTTGTTGAACGAGTACATTTTATCATATGTCTTATAGTGACACATTTTTATACACATGCAACAATATTCACTTATTTTTGCACTTTCAGGTGACTCAACTCTGCTTGAACACGAACAACGCAAACTTTCCAATAACTTCTTGTGGAATGTAAATTTTCAGATGCATTGTTGTTTAGGATGTTCAGGGCCTTTTCTAGTACTTAGAAAATATTTTTGTTTCGAAATGCATCCACCCATCTCCCAAATTTTTAACTTTTCTATAATTTCCATATGAATTCCAATACCAGCATAAATAAGAACGCCTTTGATAAATAACAATCAATGCAATATAATAAATATAGTCTCAAAACAAATTAAATTTAAATTATTTTTTTTTCCACCAAAACAGGATTCGTCGGAGAAAACAATGTCGTGCCATTCCGTAGTCCAGATGCGACGTTCAATGGCCCACTGCCGCCGCACTCGCCGGTGGTGTAACGTCAATGGTAATCGGAGCAATGGGCGCCGTGCGACAAGTTCCCGCTCCTGCAGACGACATCGAACGGTACCTGCTGACACAGGTTGTTGCGCAACACACTCTAATTCCTGCGCTAACGTTCGTGGTGTGACGGTGCGAGCCGTCAATGCCCACCGCACAACATGCCGGTCCTCTCGTTCAGTGGGGTGCCGCGGCTGCGGCAATCGCTCACGTCGTTCCGTCCGTCCCTCTTGCACCCACCGAATCCATACTCGCCTCACTGTGGCTGGATGTCGTTACACACGGGCGCCGATGTTTCGGTACGATAAACCGCTGTCGCTATAAGCCACTATTCGTCCTCTGTCGAACTTTGAAACGTGCTGGAATGACTGTCGTATTCTGCGACGAGGCATCAGGAAGCTTCCCACGCACAGGTCCGGCAGCACAACACACTTCTACTAGGTACACCCCGCCTTCTGTGCACTCTTCTTATAGTGCTTCTCGTTGGCGTGCCGGGCGCACATGATTTGCATATGCCTTGCAATGCTAATCGTTTGCATGTCCTCTCGCGGGCAAGGCATGCTCTGCGAATTTCAGGCCAATCGGATGCATCCTTCTTGGTGTTGCATTTTGAGTGGCCAGCAGTGTATATTCTTAAGAAGTTTCCCACGATTACTTTTCAAGCATTCTAAAACTGAAAGGATTCTTAATTATTTACATGTGATTAAAATTCAACAATTAGAATATATTTACACTACATTACATTTCATAAAATAAACATTCCCGTTCCATTACGTTATTATTAGAAGCTTATTTATAATTACCACTATTACACCTATCCCGTCTAATTCCCATTCCCTATCTGTCCCCGAGGAAGATGCTCTTAACGTAAAAAGTTGACTGTTAATTGCGTACTCATATATTGTCCCTGGCGGGCTCTCACTGAGGGAGGTGACCTCCAACAACCAGGGGGAAAGGGGATGTCCTTTTGTTCGTGGTAGGTCCCACGGTCAACGAGAGAAGGCTTTCCCCAAAAGGAATCTGTGCTAAGCTCCTTTTTAACTGAGGGTGAATTTCTCTAGCTGCCGTTCTCACCCAGAATAACAAAAGTTAGTATTTAATTAAAGTTTAAATATTTCCTCATAACAGAGCTCCTAGTGGAGGGACGGTGTCATCGTAACGCAATCAGCTCTACAAATCTTCACTATGTGATTCAAAGACTTTCGATACGACCGCCAGCTAGCGTTTCCATGACAACACGAGTGAGCAAGAAAAGTGAATGGGCCATTGCTTTGGGCAACCAAGCCGCGGGTGGCCGAGTGGGCAACGTTCATGACTGCCACGGAAAGAACCTCAGGTTCGATCCCAGGCAGGTACGAACGCTCGATCCACTAAATATCGGCCATGCGTTGGATGGGCACGTTAAGCCGTCGAACCCCGCCCCCGGTAATAAATAAGGGCGTCTTCCTCCCCCTTTCTACTTCGCTTCCGTGTCACTTTCCTATCGGGCACTCTAGCCCAAATCTCCTAGCTTCCTATTTCTAAGGGTTGTTTAAGACCTGGGGTCAGACACTCCCTTCCTAAAATCCTCTACATATAGTCATGATCATGGTATTTGGGCAACTGTTCGCTCAGAAAAGAGAACACGTAGGATTGCATTAGTCACTACAGCACGTGCTCCGCGAGAGATGTTTCAGTTGTGTGAAGTGCCAATAATTTGAAATCAGTAATATTATATCTTAAATTCGTGGCTTTATTGGATTCGAATAGTTGTGATAAATTTTGTGAAAGCTTTCCATCTACTGTCAGAAATTAAAGAACTCTATGCTTCAAATTTTGATACAGCTCGACTAAAAAATGAACTGAAGCTGTTTTATTCCCTTGATGAATACGAAAACAAATCAGTAAGAGACATTACTTGTTGCATAAAGTTGAATAAATTAGACATAGTGTTTAGTGAGGTGTACAAATTAGCAGACCTAATATAAAAGTTTCCATCAACAACTGCATCTGATGAAAAGAGTTTTTCTCCACTTTAAAAAGAATCAAGACATATCTTAGAGCCACACAAGGACGTGCACACTTGAGAGACTTGGCTGTTTTGTTAATAAAGAAAATCATTCCTTTCGAATATGAAAAGGTACTTGGAAGAAACATTTTATGAAAACGTAACACTCAAGTTTACACAAAAGGAAAGAAGACTGGAGTTCATGTACAAATAAAGTATTCAAAAGATAAAGTGTTAAAATCCTAATTCTCATAATTATTTGGTATTATGTTAGTAATAGCATGTATCTAAAACTTCGAAAAATTATTCTATATCTTAATAACCGAAAAATAAACTTAGGACTTAAAAAAAAATAGCACTGGGGGACGGGGGAGGCCGACGGATAAGATAGCTCAAATCTCGGACCAAAGATGCGCCACTGATAGCACCATATATCGAATATAACAATTTGTTACGGAGATTTAATACTAGAATTTTAGGCAAAGATATTAAATCTCATTTCGCAACTTTTATTTCGCTTTCGTGCTCCATTTCCTTTGTTTCGACGACGCGTGAGAAAATTTTGCTTCGTCACCCCGGTATAGAAACATCGGAAACACGGTTTATTTGGAGACGCCAGGCTGTAGCATCTTAAGGGTCTGGGCCTTTTTATTTCGTAGACGCATTGGCATTGCCGAGCTCATTTGGGCGCTTTTACCTTCTTAATTTCAAAGCAGCCGACTGAAGACGCAAGCCCTTTTAATTTCAACCTTGAAGTTTTGTTTGTAAAACCGACGCCGGCAATACCATGATTTTTATGGAAGAAAGAGGGCGAGTTTGCGTGGGAACAAGGGGGGGGAGCTAGGACAGTTGACTCGAGGAATTGGAAGCGACCGGTCGCAGGAAGGAGGCGTGGAAACGCTTTAGGTGCTGGCCAGCACGTCTAAATTAGCCGAGGGAATAGGGTTCTTTCTCCACGTGCGCGGGAGAAAGACGAGGAAATAATGGAAGAAGGAGAAGGAACAAACGGGATTTAGGGAAGGAAATGTTTGTTTCAGAGGAATAGGGAGGAAGAATTTAAAAGCTGAGGACAACCTTCTGCACTCAAGTAAAGAAAAGAATAAAGTGCTTTAAGAGATCTAAAAGGATTGCATAAAAATTATTGCTCATAGTTATTATTATCTTCAGCAACGTAGGACTGTGTTCGTTATTAACAAAGAGTATGGTAAGATTATTCACCAACAAGTTAATAAACCTCCTATTATAATTATTATTATTATTTTTTCTTTACAACTTTAACAAGTGGAAGAATAAACCAAGTTAACAAATTATTCAATTCCGACCTTTGAAAATATACACTGAAGTGCCAGAAAAACCGGTACACCAGTCTAATACTTGGTAGGTCCCCCACGGGAACGCAGGACTGCAGAAATACGACGGGGCATGGATTCCATTAGCTTCTGGAAATATGCTGTAGGCAATGCACACCATACTTCCTGCAGAGCATTCCACAACTCGGGTGTATTCCGAGGTCTCGGATTCCTGTGTTCGATAGCGCGTTGCATGGCATCCCAAATGTGTTCTATCACGTTCAGATCTGGGGACTTGGGTGGGAATGGCACCACCCCAAACTCAGATGAATGCTCCTCTATACATAATGTGACGTCCCGACACTTGTGTGGGGAGCATTGATCTGTTGGAACAGGCCCAAACCATCAGCATGAATGCAGGACATGAACGGGTGTACCTCGTCAGGAAGGATGCGCACATAGCGTTGGCCGGTCACAGACGTTTGTAGACGTACCAGGGATCCCAGTGAAGTCCAGCTAAACACAGCCCATACCATTACGGACCCCCCACAAGCCGGTACAGTTCCCTGTTGACAGGCGGGATCCATGGCTTCCTGGGGTTTGCGCCACACACGAATCCTTCCATCTGCCCGATACAGTTGGAAACGCGACTCGTCAGACCAGGCTACTTGTTTTTAGTCTTCAAGTGTCCAGTGGCGGTGTTGCAGTGCCCAAGCGAGGCGCATAGCTCTGTGTCGTGCACCCAAAGCCCATATCGTCCAGAGTACGTTGCACAGTCCGGACGCTGATGCTTGTTGAGGCTGGTTTGAATTCCGATGCTACCTGCGAGAGTGTCGCGTGAAACGATTCTTGACAGCTGACGATGGTCACGTTCACCCAATGTCTTTTTACGACCACACTGGTATCGTAGGTTGGAGGTTTTCCCGGAATTCTCGTAGTCACGGTACACCCTTGCAATGGTCGTCCGTAAAAATCCGAACTTCGTTTTTACCTCCGAAATACTATGGCCCATCCCTCGAGCGCCAACTATGACACCGCGTTGAAAATCACTTAAATCGTTATTACTTGTCATTCTCATGCCGAAAACAGCTCTGACAGCTGGCAAGGATATCTATCGCTTTATATACGCACTGGCGGACGCAACCGAATACGCGCATAGGCGACGTTGCTATGTATTTTGCATAAGCTCGTGTGTACCAGTTTTTCTGGAACGTCAGTGTACATACGGTGCCTCAGAAAGCAGTTGTTTTACGCTATCGAGCTGGAAACCGCATAAATACCGAAGTACATGAATCATTATCCTCACGGTTAGCGGCATCCGATGCACATAGAAGTTTTCGAATTCGATTTGTAAATGACGAAGTATCGTGTCTAAAGAGCAAATTTACATGGAGGTATTCTTCAAAAACGTGATACTAGTTTCTCTTGAGCAACATATGTAATAAAGCATTGATTAAGAATTGTTTTAAAAGTTATTTCTATAAGTGAAATAAATTCAGGGCACGATTTTTGGAATATGTGGACAAGGTGGCACTCCAAGTAGGTATTTTTTTTATTACACGTATAGCAGGGGGTAGACAAAGGGTGCAATAACCCACGGGGTCAGTCGATGTGGGCGCCGAAATGTTTGGAATGATATTACTGAAAAAGTGTTATTGTTTCCCAGGAGAGCAAATTATTGGTCTTGTCATCGGGCGCCGACATGACCTACAAGGTTCAGAGACAGCACAAATAATACATAAAAGGCACTAATTAAGTAGTAAATCATCATTGCTCTGAAAATTACATCTGTAAGTTGTTTATTTTCAGAGCACAATTCCTAAAATATATTTTTTTAAACGAAGTTCTGTGCGGAGCCCATGAGTAAACGTTAAACCAGAGTCCATCTTGTTTAACACAAAACAAACTAATGTTAGCTCTATTTATAGGCTTTTCAGTGCGAACTCAAAGTTGCGACATTTTCTCAAAATGTGAAGTAACACGGAAATTTAAAGTGACTCATGAATTAGACTTTCAATGTCAGTTTCAGAAAAAAAAAAAAAAAAAAAAAACATAAATAAAGCTGACGAATGGTCGAACGAACAGTGGCGCATCCAGGGTTTCTTCATAGAGGCGTTCCAAAAAAAAAAAACCCCAAAAAAACATACATAATGCTGACGAATGGTCGAACGAACAGTGGCGCATCCAGGGTTTCTTCATAGGGGTGGTCAAAAAAAATGAATAAATAAATAAAATAAAGCTGACGAATGGTCGAACGAACACTGGCGTATCCAGGGTTTCTTCATAGTGGTGGTCCAAAAAAGCAACACCAAAAAAAAACATAAATAAAGCTGACGAATGGTCGAAGGAACAGTGGCGCATCCAGGGTTTCTTCATAGGGGTGGTCCAAAAAAAAAATATAAATAAAGCTGACGAATGGTCGAACGAACAGTGGCGCATCCAGGGTTTCTTCATAGTGGTGGTAAAAAAACAAAAAAAAAAACATAAATAAAGCTAACGAATGGTCGAAGAAACAGTGGCGCATCCAGGGTTTCTTCATAGGGGTGGTCAAAAAAAAAAACCACATAAATAAAGCTGACGCATGGTCGAACGAACAGTGGCGCATCCAGGGTTTCTTCAAGGGGTGGTCCAAAAAACAAAACAAACATAAATAAAGCTGACGAATGGTCGAACGAACAGTGGCACATCCAGGGTTTCTTCAAGGGGTGGTCCAGAAAAAAACATGAATAAAGCTGACGAATGGTCGAACGAACAGTGGCGCATCCAAGGTTTCTTCATAGTGGTGGTAAAAAAAAAAAAAAAAACATAAAAAAAACATAAATAAAGCTGACGAATGGTCGAACGAACAGTGGTGCATCCAGGGTTTTTTCATAGGAGTGGTCCAAAAAAAAAAAAACATAAGTAAAGCTGACGAATGTTCGAACGAACAGTGGCGCATCCAGGATTTCTTCATAGCGGTGGTCCAAAAAAAAAAAGAAAAAACATAAATAAAGCTGACGAATGGTCGAACGAACAGTGGCGCATCCAGGGTTTCTTCATAGCGGTGGTCCAAAAAAAGAAAAAACATAAATAAAGCTGACGAATGGTCGAACGAACAGTGGCGCATCCAGGGTTTCTTCATAGGGGTGGTCCAAAAAAAAAATGAAGCTGACCAATGGTCGACCGAACAGTGGCGCATCCAGGGTTTCTTCATAGCGGTGGTCCAAAAAAAGAAAAAGCTGACGAATGGTCGAACGAACAGTGGCGCATCCAGGGTTTCTTCATAGGGGTGGTCCAAAAAAAAAATGAAGCTGACGAATGGTCGAACGAACAGTGGCACATCCAAGGTTTCTTCATAGTGGTGGTCCAAGAAAAACAACAACAAAAAAAAATCATAAATAAAGATGACGAATGTTCGAACGAACAGTGGCGCATCCAGGGTTTCTTCATAGGGGCGGTCAAAAAAAAAAATTAAAGCTGACGAATGGTCGAACGAACAGTGGCGCATCCAGGATTTCTTCATAGTGGTGGTCCAAGAAAAACAACAACAAAAAAAAATCATAAATAAAGATGACGAATGTTCGAACGAACAGTGGCGCATCCAGGGTTTCTTCATAGGGGCGGTCAAAAAAAATTAAAGCTGACGAATGGTCGAACGAACAGTGGCGCATCCAGGATTTCTTCATAGTGGTGGTCCAAGAAAAACAACAACAAAAAAAAAATCATAAATAAAGATGACGAATGTTCGAACGAACAGTGGCGCATCCAGGGTTTCTTCATAGGGGCGGTCCAAAAAAAACATAAATAAAGCTGACGCATGGTCGAACGAACATTGGCGCATCCAGGGTTTCTTCATAGGGCGGTCCAAAAAAAAACAAATAAAGCTGACGCATGGTCGAACGAACATTGGCGCATCCAGGGTTTCTTCATGGGGGCGGTCCAAAAAAAACATAAATAAAGCTGACGCATGGTCGAACGAACAGTGGCGCATCCAGGGTTTCTTCATAGGGGCGGTCAAAAAAAAAAAACATAAATAAAGCTGACGCATGGTCGAACGAACAGTGGCGCATCCAGGGTTTCTTCAAGGAGTGGTCCAAAAAACAAACAAACATAAATATCGCTGACGAATGGTCGAACGAACAGTGGCGAATGCAGGGTTTCTTCACAGGGGTGGTCCAAAAAAAAAACATGAATAAAGCTGACGAATGGTCGAACGAACAGTGGCGCATCCAGGGTTTCTTCATACTGGTGGCAAAAACAACAACAAAAAAAAAACAAATAAAGCTGACGAATGGTCGAACGAACAGTGGCGCATCCAGGGTTTCTTCATACTGGTGGCAAAAACAACAACAAAAAAAAACAAATAAAGCTGACGAATGGTCGAACGAACAGTGGCGCATCCAGGGTTTCTTCTTAGGGGTGGTGCAAAAAAAAAAAACACCCCATAAATATCGCTGACGAATGGTCGAACGAACATTGGCGCATCCAGGGTTTCTTCATAGGGGTGGTCCAAAAAAAAGAAAAAACAACATAAATAAAGCTGACGAATGGCCGAACGAACAGTTTCGCATCCAGGGTTTCTTCATAGGGGTGGTCCAAAAAAAAATGAAGCTGACGAATGGTCGAACGAACAGTGGCACATCCAGGGTTTCTTTACAGGGTTCGTCCAAAAAAAAAAAAAAAAAAAAGCTGACGAATGGCCGAACGAACAGTGGCGCATCCAGGGTTTCTTCATAGTGGTGGTCCAAAAAAAACAAAAAAAAACAACAACAACATAAATAAAGCTGACGAATGTTCGAGCGAATAGTGGAGCATCCAGAGTTTCTTCATAGGGGTGGTCCAAAAAATATAAGAAATAAAGCTGACGAATGGTCGAACGAACTGTGGCGCATCCAGGGTTTCTTCATAGTGGTGGTAAAAAAACAACAACAAAAAAACATAAATAAAGCTGACGAATGGTCGAACGAACAGTGGCGCATCCAGGGTTTCTTCGTAGGGGTGGTCCAAAAAACAAACAAACATAAATATCGCTGACGAATGGTCGAACGAAGAGTGGCGAATCCAGGGTTTCTTCATAGAGGTGGTCCAAAAAACAAACAAACATAAATATCGCTGACGAATGGTCGAACGAACAGTGGCGGATCCAGGGTTTCTTCATAGGGGTGGGCCAATAAAAAAACAACATAAATAAAGCTGACGCATGGTCGAACGAACAGTGGCGCATCCAGGGTTTTTTCAAGGGGTGGTCCAAAAAAAACATGAATAAAGCTGACGAATGGTCGAACGAACAGTGACGCATCCAGGGCTTGTTCATAAGGGTGGTACAAAAAAAAAAAAAAAAACATAAATAAAGCTGACGAATGGTCGAACGAACAATGGCGCAGAGTTTCTTGATAGGGGTTGTCAAAAAAAAAAAACATAAATGAAGCTGACGAATGGTCGAACGAACAGTGGCACATCCAAGGTTTCTTCAGAGGGTTGGTCAAAAAAAAAAAAAATTAAAGCTGACGAATGGTCGAACGAACAGTGGCGCATCCAGGATTTCTTCATAGTGGTGGTCCAAGAAAAACAACAAAAAAAAATCATAAATAAAGATGACGAATGTTCGAACGAACAGTGGCGCATCCAGGGTTTCTTCATAGGGGCGGTCCAAAAAAAACATAAATAAAGCTGACGCATGGTCGAACGAACATTGGCGCATCCAGGGTTTCTTCATAGGGGCGGTCCAAAAAAAAAAACAAATAAAGCTGACGCATGGTCGAACGAACATTGGCGCATCCAGGATTTCTTCATAGGGGCGGTCCAAAAAAACATAAATAAAGCTGACGCATGGTCGAACGAACAGTGGCGCATCCCGGGTTTCTTCATAGGGGCGGTCCAAAAAAAAAACATAAATAAAGCTAACGCATGGTCGAACGAACAGTGGCGCATCCAGGGTTTCTTCAAGGAGTGGTCCAAAAAACAAACAAACATAAATATCGCTGAAGAATGGTCGAACGAACAGTGGCGAATCCAGGGTTTCTTCATAGTGGTGGTAAAAACAACAACAACAAAAAAAACATAAATAAAGCTGACGAATGGTCGAACGAACAGTGGCGCATCCAGGGTTTCTTCATAGGGGTGGTGCAAAAAAAAAAAAAACACCCCATAAATATCGCTGACGAATGGTCGAACGAACAGTGGCGCATCCAGGGTTTCTTCATAGGGGTGGTCCAAAAAAAATGATGCTGACAAATGGTCGAACGAATAGTGGCACATCCAGGGTTTCTTTACAGGGTTCGTCCAAAAAAAAAAAAAGCTGACGAATGGCCGAACGAACAGTGGCGCATCCAGGGTTTCTTCATAGTGGTGGTCCAAAAAAAACAAAAAAAAACAACATAAATAAAGCTGACGAATGGTCGAACGAACAGTGGCGCATCCAGGGTTTCTTCATAGGGGTGGTCCAAAAAACAAACAAACATAAATATCGCTGACGAATGGTCGAACTAACAGTGGCGAATCCAGGGTTTCTTCATAGAGGTGGTCCAAAAAACAAACAAACATAAATATCGCTGACGAATGGTCGAACGAACAGTGGCGGATCCAGGGTTTCTTCATAGGGGTGGGTCAATAAAAAAACAACATAAATAAAGCTGACGCATGGTCGAACGAACAGTGGCGCATCCAGGGTTTCTTCATAGGGGTGGGCCAATAAAAAAACAACATAAATAAAGCTGACGCATGGTCGAACGAACAGTGGCGCATCCAGGGTTTTTTCAAGGGGTGGTCCAAAAAAAACATGTATAAAGCTGACGAATGGTCGAACGAACAGTGACGCATCCAGGGTTTGTTCATAAGGGTGGTACAAAAAAAAAAAACAAAAAAAAAACATAAATAAAGCTGACGAATGGTCGAACGAACAATGGCGCAGAGTTTCTTGATAGGGGTGGTCAAAAAAAAAACATAAATGAAGCTGACGAATGGTCGAACGAACAGTGGCACATCCAGGGTTTCTTCACAGGGTTGGTCGAAAAAAATGAAGCTGACGAATGGTCGAACGAACAGTGGCACATCCAGGGTTTCTTCACAGCGTTGGTCGAAAAAAATGAAGCTGACGAATGGTCGAACGAACAGTGGCGCATCCAAGGTTTCTTCATAGGGGTGCCCCCCCCCCCCAAAAAAGGATAGCGAAGATGTAAATTAAAATACCCGCGAGAAAACATCTCACAAACTATTGGGAGCGATAAAAATATCTCTGCCGTATAAAAGTTCGTTTCCAATTATTTGCAAAATACATATTTATAAACATGTACAAATATATTCGAAAACAAGCAGCCAGTAGCAAAGAACGAAGACCAAGCGATATCTCATGGAGAGGGTACGATCCCTAGGCCTACCCCCACCGAATGCGCTTCTGGAGCAGAATAAGCATGTTTTTATTTATTTATTTATTTATTGACGCAAGCCTCAAACCTACCATGCTGAACAAATTCCAACATTCTTTCTTTAATTTTTTTTTTTTTTTTTTTTCTGTTCAGGTCAGTCAGTATTGTTGAGGAACCTGAGCTCTCGTTGAATGTTCTTTCCCATTGTCAAAAATTTGAAGCCGCTCTGTCGGTGGCCCAGTGATCTAAAGACCATTGTACCCTGACCTATCTCGGACAATTGGCTTTAGACCATTCGTCCGAGATTGGTCGAATGGTCTGAAGCCATTCGTCCGAGATAGGTCAGGGTACGAATTCCGATAAGGCATGTTGTGTTTGTCTTACGATACTGGAACCAGTGACCTTAAATTAGGGACGGACGACTTCTTATAGCCCATCGAGATGTTCACGCTGGTCGTTAAACCACCAAACCAACAAAAAATAGAAATTCTAAAAGACTCACCCAAATCGCTACAGTGAAAAACTAACCCTTTTTCATTTCTTTTCTTTTTTTATTTCTTAACTATCAGAAGTTTTTAAATAACAACATGAATTTAACACCACGTAGTGGAAAGCATTTTGCATCAGAAAAGCGGGAAAATTCTTGAAAAATCGTAAATCTGGTAACTACAATAGGACGCAACAATAATTTTTACAGTAGGATTATTGGAAGCGCAGATGCAGCGGAATTGCTCACATGATCTCACAAATCCCTAACAGGGAAATAATGCATCTGAAAATCTGATAATATGTGTAATGCCTTTGGTCGTATTGATCGCGCCAAAAATGAACTTCCGTTAAAAAAGAATTGTTTTTAAATCGATTTCCAGAAGTTGAAACATCGTCGAACTAAAATTCTGACTCTATATCAAGCGGGAACACTTGACGTAGAAAAGGCTGGAAAACACAGGAAGATTCAAGTTGAATACAGCTGTTTGGTGCAATAGACATTTTGCGAGTCGGACTTTCAAAAGAGAAGATAAAGTGCTAAATGTAAAAGTACATTTTACACCTCACAAAAATATAAGATTTTGACGCTGGTGGCAAAACCGTGCGTCATTCAAAGCGAGAAATGCATGGAAATTTTTGGACATAATTCCAACTATCGAATGCAAATATCGCTTTGGTAATCTGACTTTTGCAACTATAGACGTCCTGCCAGACATTTAACGCCATCTACGGAAAACTCTGCTTTACAGAAAATAGTGACGTACATGAATTATAATGGTCGTTCAAATGCAAGCAGAATTTTCGAATCCAACTTTAGATGCAGAGACATGTCTATAAAAAGCTGGGAGGACAAAGGGATATTATAGGTACACGCACTTTTTTTCATTTTCAAAAGACACGAAAGGAGAAGGGGTTCGAAAAATGCGCTACGATCAGAGTTTTTTTGTGTTACTAACACAAGTAGAAGAAATTGTTCCACTGTCATGATGCATTTCATTGCAAACGATAGAGAAAGATAATAGCATAAAATATTAACATAGATTTTGTTAAAGCGTTTGTTAGAAGTCTCTTCCGAATTGTTCAGTCTCTTCCGAATAAAAACCTATTAGTAGAATAACAGATTGAATATAGTAAATCTAAGTTCGTCATCCGTTGAATGACTATGGAGATTGCATAATTTTACTACGCATGTATAGAAACTATTTTGTCTACTATTGGTGGAACAGACACTAACACAGGAGGAGTCGTATTTCAATTCCTTGTTACAGTTGGAACAAAGATTCCTTAAATTAATAATTTTGTAACATACGTTAGCACTTGCTTTATTAAAGAACTGTGTCGTTGTATAACACAATAAATGCAATCTTCTACAAAAAAAAAAAGAAGAAAAAGAAAAGAAAGAAAAGGAAACTGTAATAAGATCGGAAACACTTTCAATGTGGATAAATTCATTGGTTGGACTGCCATCCAATCAAGAAAAGGCAACTGTACAGCCTCTGTTGTGATGAAAAATGTTACTTAAATTGAAGTTTAAGGATTGCGAACAAAATATTAATAAACAGGTTATTTGTAAAGAAACTGTAACGGTTTCAAGTGCTTCACCGTGTATATTTAGAAAAATGAGGAAGTCTTATCTTATTGAACTTGTTACTGAGATATCAGCACTCTCTCCTTCCATTGGACGTTGAGTAGCAGATCGGTAAAGAGGTGGAGTCAGGTTTCACCCGGCCTTCTTTCTGTCTGTCCTTGCTCGCGACTCCATTGCTCTGTGCAAGTGAAAGTCCAACCAGAAATATTTGAATCGTTTGTATTTCGATAGAAATTACTGTTTAAAAATAAACACCTGAATTATCTTGCCGTATAATTCCATACGTATACAATATTTTCATTTTGTAATGCATTTCATTGATTTCGGTTTGATTTGAATTTGGGGGGGGGGGGGGGCTAAGAAAAACCCTTACCTCCCTCAAAGCTGTTAAACATTTTAGTAAATGTACAAGATACTAAATTACAACAAAAATAATTGATACAATCGATCATTAATATCTTAATATTTTTAAAAATGCTTTAAAAAAAGGTTTCCTCTATTGTAGTGTTTTAAATTTATCAAAAAATGTATGTCTATGCTACCCCCCCCCCCCCAATGGCCGCCCTTGCATCGACATAGACATACGTTATCATCAGGGTAATTGTAAAGAAGAGTGTATTCATGCTTTTAAACGAATTTTCTTAATAAAATTCATGCTTCCGGGTTTCTCACAGTAATCTTGCTCTATCAAACAAAACAAGACTTAGTCATCTCTTTTTTACGCTTTCCACCGTAGGCTGAAGAAGCGCATATGCTCTAGCTTTGTCTTTCTGTCCGCACGATAACTCGCGTAAAAATGGTGCGATTTCGATGCAATTTTAGTATGTGGTAGGGGACAACCTGGGGACGAATCCTATTGAAATGGACGAAATGGGATCAAAGGTCAGGACATAGGAGCGGGATCTATTCCATCGATCTTATGCGTCATAACTTCCGTAAAAATCCTTCGATTGCGACAAAACTTTGGTACGTTGTTCCGGAGGTACACTGAACCAATTCTGTTGAATATCGAAATGGGGTCAAAGGTCAGGACACAGGAGTGAGATTTATTCCACAGCCATTATCCTCATAACTCGAGTGAAAATGCTTCGATTGCGACAAAACTGTATGCTGTTCCGGAGGTATACCGAACGAATTCTGTTGAATATCATCAAAGTGGGGTCAAAGGTTAGGGCACACGAGCGAGATTTATTCCACAGCCATTACCCTCATAACTTGACTAAAAATGCTTCTATTGCGACAAAACTTTATTATGTTTTTTTTCCGGAGGTATACTGAACCGGTTCTGTTGAATATAATCGAAATGGGGTCAAAAGTCAGGACACAGGAGCGAAATTTATTGCACAGCCATTATTCTCATAACTTGAGTAACGATTTCTGGTATGTTGGAAAGCGTATCATAATCAGTACTTACCTATACTCGGGGCAAACTTAACCTGTCATTGGAAGGAAGGCTACAGAGTGTATACTTCCACTGCATAAAATAGTTCCGGTCTAAAAGCTCGTACTCCAGCTTCAACTGGCACCTGAAAAGGACACAGATGTCCATACGTTGTGTGTGTGTGCATTTAAAAAATTCAGATCTCAGTTTCAGCGGCATTTCTAAAAAAAAATATAGAAATTCGTGTTTTGGTGACGTCACTGATGGTTCTCTGTCACAGCATTCTTGTTTGGGTCAGAGTTAAGCTGTCAATCCAGTGGATATTTATTGCTGTGGGGGGCAGGGGTCATTAGCGGAAAGATGAGGGCGAAAAAAGTGTTTCCGAGGGCATTTCGCGTTTCTTCCCCTGCTTTCTCCTTCTTGATTGTTGTTTTAAAACACTCTTCTGTCTTTTCGAATGGCATCTGCCGGTCACTCGAGTGTATTTCAGCCGAATAAAACTGGGAAACCATTACGAAGCTCTGCTAAGGTGATCGTTATGAATGTTTTCAATAAATTAATGGAAAAACATTTGCCGAATAAATCGGAAAATGAAATAACAGTTCTTACGGCAGAACTCACTGGTTTTTCGAGTCGCACCATTGCGAGAATGAAGGTTGAATTTAGTATTGAAGTACCTCAGATCCATCGGCAATTTATTTCTTCAAATTAAAATACAATTCTCGCTTGGCTTACATAGAACGTTTTCTTGAAATTATTTTGGAGTTCCCAATTCAGTTCTCAATATAGGCCAAGGAACGGCTATCTTTTCCTTTTCAACTTTTGTGCGCAGTTGCCTAAACGCGAATGAACCGGCATCAAAATTCAGACAAATGAAAGAGTTCCTTCCCGCCGTTAGGCACTTCGGGAAACTACCACACATAATTCGGAAACTTGGAAAATTGCCACACATTCAAAGTGTTCCTCAGAGGAACAGCAATTTGTGCCCGGCCCCTCAATGGAAAACATGTGGCAATTTTCCAATGTGTGGCAATTTTCCAAGTTGCTGAAAGATGTGTGGCAGTTTACAGTGAACCCTAAAATATCATTAATC
Organism: Macrothele yani; assembly: GCA_039090855.1. Lineage (NCBI taxonomy): Eukaryota > Metazoa > Arthropoda > Arachnida > Araneae > Macrothelidae > Macrothele > Macrothele yani. Next base: position 113,763 of record JAYWMT010000151.1, read on the forward strand.
ACAGAGACCGGCTCTTGTCCAGTACTTATGGCAACACAGTGTAGTTAAAAAGGCATACACATTTAACGGGTATCTGTTATAAAAAAATCTAATCAATGCAAAATTTTGGGAAGAACGAAATTTTACGCATAGCTGATGACATGGTAAAAATACTTTGAATTAAATCCCACAGTTAGTAATCTTCAAGCAGTAAGTATAAATAAATGAAATATATATAACAAAAAATAGAAAAATATGTGAAAACAAAATTAGGCCACTTAAGACTTCTTCCCGTGTTTAGCAATTTCAAAAGAAAGAAAAGTTACACGTTCTGTAACATTTCAAAAGAAAAAAAAAAAGATAAAGAGAGAGAGAGAGAGAGAGAGATAAATTGCTTGTCTACCGGTCAGCTAGGAGCACGCGCGGGGGGGGGGGGAGTACTGGGGATATGGTCAGGGCTGGGACATGGTGCTAAAATGAGGGGTCAGTCTGTCACCGTGGGCTCCCTCGCAAAACTTCCGAGTGAAGATTAATTACACACCATTAGTGCGGAGTAATACTTGCAACTGGGAGTGCTAAGGATCCGTAGCATTATCCCCATTGCTAGGATAGCTTTGCCCCGAGTGTAGGCGGCCGCAGTTTTCCACGATTCGATGCAAAGTGAGCGGCAATGTTACTGATTTCCAAGTTATTAAAAAAAAAAAAAGAGGAAAGAAATCAAATGAGAAATACTACCCATGATTTATTGATACAGAAGAGACAAAGGGATAGGAAACACGTACTTCATCATAAAAATACATCAAAACCATTAAGCGGGTCTTTTGCAGCACTACCCTAGTAAAGCTTACATTATCTGTATTATTATCATATTATTACATATCTATCATATTGTTGCTAGGCGGCCGCCGTAAACAACAATAAGCGCCAGATTATCGAATAAAAATAAGCTTTAAGAATTTAGATGTCAGGATGTCAGGCAACGGCTGACGACCCTGAGGTAGACATTAGAATCGCGAATAATACCGAAATCTGATGTACAGATGAAAAGAATTTAGCCTGCAATTTAGCCAATCAAAGCTAAGAAATTCTGACACTCATTAATTATTCATGCACTTCAGGACTGGCACGAGACAACAGACATTTAATCAATTTACAATAAAACATGAAGATAATAATGAATACGTTTATATACAGAGGATTGTGAAGGAGGGGCGTCAAGTAGACTCGCCGCTTTCGGGATAGCTCTAAGGCTGAATTTCTCATTAAAGTTCAATGATTACTCATTGACTTATGCACAGTCCGGCTTTAAAAACAGTTCTCAGCCGACGAAAGTCTATTGGCTGACCGGAGCCAATCTATTCTACAACTGGCATGCATACATAAATTCAGTACTTACAGATATGCAGTTTTTCCTCGGATATCCATATATGATGTATTTATATTGGAAGCGTACCTGTGTGACGACGCGCCCATTTCAGAGCTCGCACTATAACCAATGGAGAGGGAGTCGAACCCCATCTCCCACTTTCTCTGGTGCACGGCATTCGCCTACATGAAATCAGGTACGCATCTATGCGCACCAATGTCGTGGTGGAACAAAGCCGCTGACGTGATAAAAGGATCCATTCGTCTGCTCGTCCCAGCTGATCCGTCCGTCTGTCCAAAGGTGATTCGCATACGTCACCGGTAGTGCATCTCAGTCCTTCCGAGCTGCTGCTGGCTTTCTCTTACGTGCAGTCTAGCACCAGCAAAAGAGGTATCTTCCTCCCTCCTATTTCCTCGCGGTAACAACAACCGCTCGGCCGCTCTTTGGTTAGCTGGCCGGCATCTTCGGACAGAAGCTTTTCTATCCCCGCAAAATACCGCGCTGCGGGATCTCGGTCACGCACGAGTCTAGCTTCCTTTTCCTTCACGGCTTTCAACCAGACTACTCTTTTTCGCTTGTTCACATAGTCAACAGATTCCTTGCTCTTTCTTTAGGGGTCTGTTTTAACTCTCTTGTCAGCCTGAAAGCATTCGATGCGAAAGAGAAGTCAGAAATGCCTGCCTCTACATTCTGAATATGTGGTGGGTCCACTTCCCGAAAAGTTCTTTGTCCTGCCAAGGTTCGGATTAGCAAACGCCATAACTTTCCGGTCTGGTGACAGTATTTGTCATTTTCTTGTAGGACTTCCGTCCACAGTGAGTAGAGTTTAGGTCCCGGCCACCTACAGCGAGATCGCCTTTTGGGCAGGACACAGAAACGGAAGGAATGAGAGCAAGTTTAGCGACTTTGACAGAACAGTTTGTAGTGAGATTAGAGTACAATAGATGGCGCCACCGTACAAATACGATGTTGCACGCAGAGGGGTGAGAGAATTTCACTCTTCCCAAACATCTTAGCGTTGCGTCGCCTCCTAAGTGCGCTGCGACCACCCACTGATCGCCGCGCACTTAGGGGCGACGCAACGCGTTCTCCACCCCAGGCTAAGAGTTCTCCCTTCCAAGAAAAGGAACTCTTACGTCTTCTCCTCTTTTGCAATGCGGGAAACCACTAGCTGTTAATTTTCAACCAATAATTAATACTGTTCCCGCCTCTTGCAAAACCTGCTAGTCGAATTCATTACTGTACCTCACAGTCGTAACAATATATTATCTGTAGCATCATATTATCTGTGTTAGACAACAATAATATTTATCCCTGTCACTTTATTATCTACTTATTTTGCAGTGGCTTCTTTATGATGGAAAGTGAATCCGATTAATTTTGTTTTATTATTTCAACGTGTGGAAGTGCTTAAAAATATCTAATTTACACATGCTTTAAATGGTATTATTTCTGATGTAGCAGCTGAGCAATTTCGTAATTTCTGTGAACTCTAGGAATGAGCCATTTTGACTTACTACATCGACTTACGAGCGATTTGCACTTATTGATTAAACAAAAAATGCGGACTAATTATTTGTGCTCCTTGAAACGTGATAGAAAACTGCAGCAAATGGGACACGGGCTGACAACTCTTTAGACCAATACTCATGATACTAGATTTAAAATATGCACACCTTTCGCCTGCGGTAAAAGAATCAAAATGCACCAGTGAGTGCTGGGGTATTACTCAGGAAAACTTCTGTTTTCCGCCCAACATCAAAAAAATTTAGAGTTGATTTGCATACTACCCTAGTATTCCAGGGCAGGAGAAACTGGTGTTTATTACAGTATCAACAGGTCAGAAGAAAAATATCGTTCAATTACCAAGAATTAAAGAAAAAAAAAAGTTGGAAAAGGAGCGCCGAATGATTTTTGTTGTTATCAGAACCCATTCCCGGGCCCGAAAATCTAGCAACCAGATTGTGTTTATTACAGTATCAACAAGTCAGAGGGAAAATATCTGCTGATTACCAAGGAAGGAAGAAAATCAAGTTGTAAAAAGAAAAAAAGAGCCAATGATGTTTGTTGTAATCAGAACCCAGTCCCGAGCCTGAAAATATAGCAACCAGTTTATATTCATTCACTACTGGAAAATTAGCAGAATTTGCAATTTACATTTTTTGTTGCGGATGAGCACTTTTTATTACCATTGAGGACACTGTCCATCAGGAATGTGGGCGGAGCCTCCGAAAAACTCTGGGGTCGGAAGGGTGACGGCAGCATCCAGTATGCACGATTCCAAGGAGTTGGTGGATAGACAAGTACCTGGATACTTTTTGATGAGATACTGTATACTGATATAGTACTGGACTTGCAATGTTGAAAAAATACTAAAGGGGATGTTGTTGAGGAATATACATTATGTTACAGTGGACACCCCCCTTCCAACCTAAAACCTGAAGAAAACTTTAAAATTTGTCCGCCATGTCGCGTATGGTATGAGGCAGCTAGGAATCACAGTTCGGCAGGCTCACATGTTCTTTTACAGTTCAGTTTTTTTATTTATTTCTCATTTACGTTGTTTTTTCTTTCGGATGTTCTCTAAAATTAATTAACAAAATTGCGGGATAATTAGGAAGTCGCTCCAATGCTCTTGAAGGCAAGAAACGCAATATTTTTGCCATTTTGAATTGTTTCTACCTGTGGGAAAAGGTAGCACTCAATGGTTGCTCTGGAAATTGATAAGAGCAAAGCGATAGGCCCAGAAGAGGACTTCTGGATTTCTTGAGGAGGGGCCGATGTTACGACCCACCCCCGCCATTAATTTAGTAATTAATGGGCGTGGTTGATGTATGAAATTAATTAAGTATTAATTATGTTCGAGGCTTGATTGGAGTTTAAAAGTGTAAACAGCAGATAAAGTTTTATCTGGGGGTTTGGAAAGAAAAGAGGCGAAGAATTCTCTCTCTGGCTGGGTGGTCTCAGAATAGCTCTGTTAGGTCATAAACATCAGGGCGCAGCTGACGGGAGCCTAAGCAACACGGAAAGGGAAAGTGGTACCTTTCGAAGAGGGGTCCACTTGAGAAAATGAATGAAAATGGGGACAAAAGGCTTAGCGAATAATCGTAAATTCGTCGATTGTTTGGGGCATTTTCGAGAACAATTGCTCTCTGTGTGGTCCGTGCAGAAAAATAAGATTTCGCACTTAGCGTGAAAATAAGGAAGAAAGTTCAGTTGTCTGTACGCTCTCCGATGTGAAAGGCTGGATGCCTTGGTTCTGCAAAAAATGAATTGGGAAAAATGACGCAGCAAACCTCCCCGCATTTGGTAAGAAATGGAGACAACTCGAGGCGGCTGATGGAGATGCCAGTTTGCCATAAAAACAGCGGAATGCCTAAATCCGCGTGATAAAGCTGCAATTTCTAGGCTGGAGCGTAATGGAAATCAGCGACTGTTTGGCCTAATGAAAGCCAAGTTACAGGGGAATTAAGAAGTCTGCGAGTGGACAGTGGTCATTCCAATGAGAAGCGAAGCCAAGCAAAGTCGGGTTCAGATGCCAACCACTGCAGTGTGGAATCGTCTCCCCATTCATCCCCTACTGTGGAGGAAGTGAAGAGACGCGCTTGTCTTACGGGGCGAAGCGAGGCCCCATGTGTGCGTGTGTGTGGTCACGTAAGCAGCGAAGCCACTACGTGTAAGTGCGACGGGATAAAAACATGGCGAAAGAAAAATATGAGCGTAAGAGCGGTGGCTTCGATACCTAACAAATATACAGGTGAAATGTTGAGTTGCTGATATACGCTTAAGGTAAAAGCACGTCTGATTTCGCTCGGCCGAGAAAATTAATCTCAGGGCTGGCGGTCGCAACTCGATAAAAAAATGGAAACAAACCTGCGAGGGGCATATTTGAACTGCGTACTCAGGCAGGGTAGATGTTATGCTAACGGAAAGGAACTGACCGAATTGGGAATGAACGGTCAAAAAGGACGGAAGGTAGCGACGGACAGAATCTACTATAGCAGCAGCGGAAGTGAGGGGGTTCCACTCTCCAAGCAGTTGATGTTCAGAATTATTTCTTCACGACAACAGAAATCACTTCCCAGGAACACAGAAAATCAGTCTCGGAAACTGCAACAGCAGATGTGAGAGGGGCTATTTTGTTTAACGGCCACCTTTAAATCTTCACAAGAATGGATCCGTGTATACTCGCATCAGCGCAACAAAGTGCGGCGTGATATCACCATTTTAATTGTGTGCTTCATTTACATCAAGCGTCAAAGTGAAGTGTTGAATCATCGGTGCTGCCACATGGTGCAAGTGTCTGTGTGTGTGTCTGCGTGTTTTTTTTTTTGTCGTGTGATATTATGTGATGCACACTGGATTTGCACAGCAAAGTCACGAAACTGTAAGTAGATGAATATTTCCTTTTTCTTTCTTCGCACATCTGCGAACTTGTGTCATCCCGACACCCAAAGCTGCATGGACATAGATGCAGTAATGCTGAGTGACTGAACCTCAGAGGAAATACCTGCACATACAGATTTCAATTTCTTACCGGGCCCATTTCCTGATTATTTTTTTTACATGAATAAGGGAGAAGGTGTGGCCACAAATTCCGCTGGGCGGGACAGTTTCTTTTAACTTTGGTTCAGGGCCAAAGCGAGCGGGGAAGGGAACTGCATGTGCATGCTTATTAGATTTAGTTAATTAACTTTGGCAGTATTTCGCACCTATAATCTTATACCGCAAATTAACGTGCTTGTGTATTTTGTGTCGCGAGTATTTTTAATGTGATCGTTTGCATATAATTTTTTTTTCATTCTCTAAGCAATTGTATATGAATATCACCTGCAGCTCTATTTAGTGTGTAAACGAGTAGTATCTCTTATTCAGATAGTCCGGTGGAGACTCAGTCGGCTTGTGTCTTCCGACAGTAATGTGTGACACCGTATGCTGCCCACATAAGAGGGGCAATTGTCTATACGCCCAGAGAGCGCCGTATCTGTTTAAATCTCGCAGAACGTTATTAAATGTTGTGTTGTGTATTTGAGAATCATGTGTTATTTGCGAAAGTGAGTGTTGTACTGACTGGTTGGGGATTGAATGTACCGGAGTAAGATCCGGACCACTACACTCAGTCACGAATTGGTGATTGCGGGTGAACCTCATCACAACTCTGATCCCAAAGTATCATTTTTTTATTTTATTTTATTTTTTATTTGTTGTTGTTATTTTGTTCACACGGTGGATTCACCCAAGCCTTATGCTTCGGGCCATTCTTCAACTTTTCATTTTTTATGTTCTGGTGTGAATCTTTGAGTGCAGCAGTGCACCTGAGATTCTCACCTGGTGCCGCGGCCAACTAAATTGTACTTCAGGTCTCAAGCACCGTTACCGGCCGACTCGGCAGGAACACTGCTAGTGCCGTGTAACAATTAGCACTGCAATAATGTAGAAGAGCAGTTACATTTTTTAAATGAATTTTCCTAATGAAATCTGCTTTCCCCATTCCTTACAATCTCTTCTTGCACATTACTGTATTTTCTCATTTTTTAAACAAATCTGAAGTTTAAAATCATTCTTCAGCTTGCCCACACAACCTTTTATGGATGAAGGTCTCCCACAGGTTCTTAAACTTCCTGTCTTATGCCAATCTCCATTCTATGTCACTCTGACATGCTTTCAGATTTCATTCACTCATCTCACACCTGGTCTTTTGGGATTTTTCCTGTCCCTTGGAATCCAGTCCAGTATTTCAGTTACTCATTGGTGGTCAGTTCCTCTTGCAATGTGTCCAAGCATGTTGCTACTTGAGGGTCTTCACTTTGATCATGATGTCATCAACTCTTGTCATTCCCCTGTTCCATGTTTTCTTCTGTTACTATTTTTCCTGGTTATAACCAAGCATGCATCTCTCCAGACTTCTTTGAGTAGTCTGAAGCCTCTGTGTGTATTTTTTAGTTAAGGTCCATGTTTCTGATCTATAAGTAAGAACTAGAAAGATGCATTAATTAAACACTTTTCTTTAGAGACATAATGGTACATAGCTTTTAAAAATTGTGCTGTTTCTTCAAATGCTCTTTCACAAAGATTTATAAGCTGATTCATTTCTTCTATGTGGCCTTTGCTTAACATAGGCATTGATTACTTCTGCATAGATGCCAACTAGTACGGATTTTCCGTAATTTTACGGATTTTTGGTTGCTCTAACGGAAGTACGGAAACGCCGCTGAAATTACGGTAAATTCTTTGAGTAATTTGTCGTTATAAAATTACCTGCTTTTCATTAATAACAACTAACTGTGCACATTATTTTCTGTACCAAAGTTCCGTGAACTTTTGTGAATACTACACACACGGAATTTGTAAATACATTCCCATAGAAACAGGTCATATGTAAGAAAAAATCTGTCAGTTGAATAGTTTCAGTTTTTCTATAACACAGTGCAGCTAAGCTTAATGATGGAATGGCTCTGTTCAAAGAAACATGTTTCAAGAGAACCAACAGACAAAAGACTTTGATCCATCATTTGGTTGGTTCTCTTGTGAAGTGTTTCTTCAAGCAGGAGCCATTGTGCCTAATTGTTCCATGTTATAACAATTGCCTGCAGAAATTGAACAAAAGCTTAATAACTGGCAATTTTAAAAATTCAATTTTGCATCTTTTTTTAGAGAATAAAGGAAATGCTTAATATAACTGAAAGTAAGATCTACCAAATTTTAGGCAGGCAGTAATTGCAAGCCAAAGTTTGAAATCTTGAAAAATAAGTTTTTTTTGGCAAAATAAAGTATCCATTGATTTTTACAAAAAAAAAAAAAAAAGAAAAAAAAGAAAAGAAAACAAAAAGGACAATCCCCCCCCCGAGTTTTTCCTGATTTTTACAAAAAAGGGTAATTTTTCCTGAGCTTTCCCTGATTTTTGGAACCATTTTCAAATTCCCTGAGAATTCTAGGTTCTCCCTGTTTTCCAGATTGAGTGGGAACCCTGTACACTCTGCAGCTCTGAAAGGGAACTTGCAGAAATTACTATTTCATCAGCAAAGCAAAGGTGGGGTAAATAATCTCTATTCATTTTTATTCAGTAGTTTTCCTAATTCAAGGGAATTAATTTGATGGAGAGTTGGTGAATACTCAACATGCTGGCCAAGCAGGTAGGTAAATGTGGGATAGCATCTCCCCTAATCCCATTGGTATAGTTATATCACTATTAGTTGGTTGTCAGAACACCTTCGGTGGGAATTGGATGCACCATGAGAAGGCAGGGTTGACATTCATCAAGGTCAGGCAGTATACTGCACATCACTTGACCTTGCATCCCATATATGTAAAAAGCAATATCATATCTCCCAAGCTCTTCAATGCAACATTGCACAATGTTTTTCAGTCAATGGACTAAGAAGATAAGGGAATAAAAATTAATGGAGATTATGTAACAAACCTTCATTTTGCTGACAGCAGTCATTTTTGCCAGTACACCCTCAGAGCCGTGCAGTATGACCCAGAAACTCTCTAACAAAAATAAAGTAATGGGCATAAAAATGAACTTGCAGAAAACACAATTGATGTACAATGCTTTTACAAGAACTCAAGATTTAGTAATTGATGAAGCAAATCTACAAGTAACCGATGCTTACTTGGACTGCAGATATCAAGCAAGGACCACATCGGAAAAGAAATTAATAGATGTATACAGTGGTGGACTGGCCACCAACAAATGGCTTTGCAATCTATTTTATGCAGCCCACTGTTGAGAAAAAATTATCAAGGTATCCCATCCCTAAAAAAACAGTATGTCAGCATTACCATTTACTGTTTAAGCATCTTTTCAACACATGTCTAGGAACAACTGCAGTTTTTTCTATTGAAGCAATTTCACGAATGATGGGTAAGATATTTTACCCATTTCCCTGGACAGCAGATCTCCAGTACAATTTAAAGTCAGAATAAAATTACTTCTGTTGCGTAGAAGCTACAGACAAGGTACATTCTCCGAGAGAAACTGTTAAAGACTATGAATTCCATTACTATGAATTTTATTGCGATAAATGAATTCAGAACTTGTAATAGTTTCTCTACACTTTTAGTGAGACCGGAAATCCAAATATGCCAAAAATTAATTTCCCTTAATTTCTTTTTCAAGACTTACCTATCATCAATAAACTAATTACGAAAAAACTTCTTGAGAAAAACTGAAAATATCCAGAATTCAAAAACTTCAGCGCAAATTTATATAGTGAGAGAATTAAAGAATATGGAAATTAATTTTTATTTATTTACTTTCAAATTAAAAAAAATATTTTTACTGTAGTTGAAACACATTTTTCGGAACTGCAGTTCAAGAATTTGTGCAGCCGTCAGGCCCTAAAAGTAGTAAATAAGATGCAGACCTTGTTAAAAGCAAAGGAACTACCATTATGTCTACTATTATGCAGAGCTACCAAGTGTCCCAGTTTGACTGGATTCCGTCCAATATCGAAAATATTTTCCAGAAATCCTTTTCTTCAAAAAATCTAGTATCGGAGTTTTCTTATGTGTGTGCGCGTGTGTGTGTGTTGTTTTTTTATTTATTTATTATGCATGGCATTTTCCTTCTTATTAATGATGTCAGCGATAATTTTTCTCTAGCGTCAATGCAGGTTGTGGGAGTCGGTAACGAATGGAGATATGTTTTTTTGTTAATCCACAGCACTTCAAGCGCCAAGGTTGTGAGCCTGCGATGGTAGCGTTTATATTCTTTGATGGTAGCAAGATGATCAGTGGCTTGGAAAGTTGAAATACTGGTTTATGACATCACATCCATGGTGCTTGTGCAGTGCCTTGCGCAGGGATGAGAATTCTGTGCCAATGTGCACCAAAACCGCTGTGCCCAGTTGTCATTGTCGGGACTTCAGCATAGTAATTTCTCTGTGCACACTGTTCCGTTTGACGCTGAGTAAGACTGTGCGGTGGGAAGAAAGATTAAGAGACTCCAAGTACTACGGATTTTACATAGTTACTAAGGAAATCACCAGTCCACTACGGAAAACATTCAGTATTTATTATATGGAAATCGAAAATCTCAGTGAAATAACTTTATTAAACATCTGTGCAAAGTTTATGTATTTTGAAAATGTTTCGATTGAAAAAAACAGAAAAAAGTCTGTGAATCTTGCAAATGTTCATAATCACACTGAAAATGAGTACTGTAGCAGTGATGAGAATGTCACATCATTTTTGCATATTAAATTTTTCTGACTTTCCTCTGCCCGATTATATTTTTATTTTTTTTATGTTTTCTGCATGCGCACTCGCGCGCGCGCGCGCGTGTGTGTGTGTGTGATCATGTTCTTTGTTTTTAAATATCTTCGGTAATGGTGAAAAGGAGCGACTTCATATTTTCTAAGAAAGTTTTCTAATGAAATGCACGTTTACCTATTTCTAATACATACATCTTCAAAAGCAATCGTTTTCACCCCTTTTTCTTTTATTAAACGAAATTAACTTTCTAGATTGGTATTTAATCTGTCTGTGGTGGAATCCATGCCGTTTCCATGTCCCATAAAATTGCTTTACGGCAGAGTGAGCAATGCAGTATCGATTTTTCACATTTAATTTTTCCTAAAATTTCTGTTTTTCAATTTCTTAGTCACTTCTTACGCATACATGAAAATTTTCCGTGGATTCGTGGAATTCCGCTTTTTCTGTCATCAGTTAGGTCATTTTTGAGATCAAGGCAAAACTGATGAGATGCTGGGGTTTTTTTTTTAGGAATTATACAATATTATTTATGAATTGTAAAAACATGTACTGCAGAACACGCTTTGATATCCCGGTTTTTTTATTTTGAAAAGTTGGCAGCTCTGCATTACGACAGATCAGTGGGCTGTCTATCGAAACCTTTCTAACATTGGATTCAAACATCTCACAGTTAATCACTCCTTCAAATTTGTGGATCCTGTGACAAAGGCTCACACTCAGGGAGTGGAAAGCAGTCAGCATCCTCTCAAATGTAAATTAAGAGTAGGAAAATAAAATATTTACTTGGCAGACCACACTCTAGAATATTTATCCTGATGGAGATGCAAGTTCACTGTAATCCAACAGAATTGTTGTATTTTCTCATAACGCTGCCTTGATGTTTTGATTTGCATCATCAGACAGTTCTTCTTTGGCATATAATCAATCTATTTGATTTATTCTGCTAGATAGACTGATTCACATTCATGAGGAAACAAAACTTTTCTGTCAGAATAAACATTTAGAAGTAGGGAGACAATTCACATTCATAAAGTCCAGACAAAATTCCTAAAATTCTCTGCAGTTCCGCAACATAACACATTTTAGATATAGTGTTGACATGTTGCCTTCTATTACATGTTTATGAACTATTCTGGGGAGGGGGAAGAATATGAATGATTAACCAAATTCTGAACAACTCTACGGTAAAAAGAAAAGAAATGGGGGAAAAACCCTCATAATTTCAGATTACACTGATTTATACTGTAAGACATACATATCTACATGAATACTGTTTGCAGTCATAAGCCTATGTGTATTTTACTTTTGTATTAATTTTTAATTTCATTACAAAAATTATGTTAAGAATTCTGTATGATTTTACATATGAAAAAAAAGCCCCTCAACTTTGAAAGATTAGGTAGTAAATCCACATGCAATTTTGTTTTACATTCAATGCCCTTATTACACATTCTTTACTTATAAGCATCACTCTTTTCAAAGCAGTTTGCCCTCTAATTGATTTAGCATTAGTGCCAGGTAAAATATTCACTAATCTTTGCTTGTTTAAAATTCCTCGAATTCAGAAAAAACTGTAAACAATATTTAGTAAATTTTTAGTTGCATCATCAATTTCATGGCTGCCAAAAAATTATGTCTAAATTCTCGCAAAGTTGTAACATACTGGGTTATGTACGTATATGTATAAAATAACGGTGCATTTTTGATTATCTGAAATTCAAAATTTAACGTATTTTTAATTGACAAAATTGAAAAAGCAATAGAAACTACAATAAAAAATTGAGACTAGCACATAATTACACATAAAAGTTAAAAACATAATGGCCTATTTCCAAATTCGGCTTTTGAAATTTTCTTCAAAATCAAAGCCTCTCTCAATTATTTTTTTTTTCTCTGGCCTCGTATATTATACTCCAGCTTTATCCCTATTGCACAAAATTCAACTTTTAACTTGAAATATCAATTAGGCAAAAGGCACAAGCACCCAAATTCTAGGTTGTGGGGAAAATGTGGGAGGATTTTGCATACCTTGCCCTTGATGGTGCCATGTGGAATGGATCCTCCATTTTCAGTCTTCATTATTTGGCTTTTTCTTTTTTCACCTTATTTATTTGCTTCTTTTCAAAAATACTTTCCTCCACATCAGATAGCTTTAAAACTTTGCTAGTTTTTTTTCTGCCTTTCCTTTTTTAATTTTTTTCTTTCTCTAATGTGGATTTTTTTTTCACCCCCTTCTCATTTTGTTGTTTATTTACATTTGGCCAAATCCTTCTCTGCAGCAATTGTGTGCATCCAGGTTTACCAAATTTTGTTTTATTGTTTCTTTCTCCCACAGTTATTTTCACTCCCTCCCCTTCTCTTTTTGGTTGAGGTCCACAGTATTTGTATTTCGGTGATCTTTACAAAATTAATTTTGTCTGTGACAATAAAAAACTGTTCTTTCAATATATACAGATCCTTTAAAATCTATGACACAAATATCAAATACATGATATAATCCAGTAAGAGTCTAGACTTTGCCATTTTTACATAGGTGGAAAGAGTACTTTACAGTAATGTCAACAATTATGCTTCTCTGCACAAATTCAAAACCAACAATGATGTAAGACTGCAATGTCATTTTCTGATGTTCTGTCATGCCGAACGAGTAACGTGCCCTAATAAACTTACCTCCAAAGATGAGCATTCCACCAACCAGCAGCCAACATTATTGTGCCAACCGGAAATGCTTTTGATTTTGGTCAGCTGAGAGGGCATACCCTCACATCAGTGATGTATTAGGTTGTTGCAGGTGAAATGTCGGATTTCGGGATGAAGTCATTTCGAGCCGTACAAACACAGGCAGATGGCGCTAGTGTATTTGATCGGGAAGGTTCAATATCCCAGCCCGTCGGCACGGAATCATTTCAGTGCCAGCTCGTAGTGTGATCATGTAGCCAGAACATCGAAAGAGGCCAATTACGGATACTTTTTCTGTATGAGTTCAAACTTGGCCACAACGCTGCAGAAGCAGCCAGGAACATCAACACAGCATTTGGAGATGACACAGTAAACAAACTGACCCTGCATCGATGGTTCAAAAAATTCTGACCCGGTAATATGGAACTTGCAAATGCACAGTGTGGGCACTCAGCACCAGCCATTGACAACGATGAACTGCGAACCCTAGTTGAGAGTGACCACAGCCAAACTGTACGGGACATGGCAGAGAAATTAAACGTCTACTATTCAACAGTTTCCCGTCACTTGCAAGAACTTGGTAAAGTCAAGAAGCTCGATAAATATGTTCCACATAAGCTGACTGAGAGCAAAATGAAGCGTTGAATGGAGGTTTGCATTTTGCAGCTCACCCGGAACAGAAACGCTTCGTTTTTGCACAGATTAGTGACGTGATGAAAAATGGATAATGTACGACAATCATCGCCGATCTGCACAATGGCTAGATGTCGGTGCGGCCCCAAAACACATGCCAAAACCAGAACTCCATCCAAAGAAAATAATGGCGACTCTTTGGCGGTGTGTAACCGGTATTCTGCACTATTCATTCATGAACTCTGGCAAAATCATTAATGCAGAGAAATACTGCAACCAGCTGGATGCAATGCATCAAAAGTTACGCATTAAGTGGCCGAGATTGGTCAACAGAGATGGCACTGTACTGCTTCATGGCAATGCGAGACCCCACGTTTCAATAACAACGGTCCAAAAATTACACAGCCTGGGCTATGAGGCTCTTTCGCACCCAGCTTTCTCTCCCGACCTCTCGCCCACCGACTATTACTTGTTCAAGCATTTGGACCATTTTTTGGCAGGGAAACGATTCACCAATGAAGCAGCAGTGAAACACGCCTTTGAACAGTTTCTGCAGTCCACAACAGTCGACTTCAGTGCAACTGGCATCAATACATTGGTATCGTGATGGGAGAAATGTATTGCAGCTAATGGTGCCTATTTCGATTGATACAGGTCGGTTTCTACTGTGTAACTGTAGATGGAAGTTTCACTCCCAAAACCGACATTTCATGTGCAACAACCTAATAGAAGGGGGCTTAGTGCGCTTTAGCAGCACTAAGGCACTATTTTTCTAGGCTTACAGGCACTAAGGTACTTTTTGTAGTTAGATGGCAAGAGCCACACAGCAAAGAAATTTTTTAATATGATCATAAAAACGGGAAAATGTTTTCTGTACAGTGATGGAAAGTTTGCGCCAAACTGCCCCAATTTCATTATCTTGCACCAAACTGCTACAAATTACGAAAAAATGTAATATCTGCGCCGAAACGGCAATCCACAGCAAAAATTGCTGAACGAATTAAATGTTTTCACGGCAAAAAATGATGTTTGAAACGTCAAATTGAATTACTCTTTTTTAAGGTTTCGTAATTTGGTGAAAACGACGCTTAATCAACCCATACCCTACCACCAACCCCAAAATTTCGGAATGTTTTTCACCTACCTTCTAATTCGTTGTTTTTTCGGCAAAAGTGACAAAAAAACAAAGATTTTCGTGATGTAGGAAATTAAATTGTTTTTGCTGTTGTAATCACATGGTATGTAGGAGAAATGATGCTGTACGTTATGAAATCCTGATGACGATTGTTTACTGATAGTTTGGTGGTCTTTCGGAGTGCTGTGCAATTGAGATTCTTTATGTCGCTCCCTGCTCTTTGGGATAGCACAATTATTTCATTCCGGGCGAGGTGCGCGAGTACGTAAATACAGCACCCAGTCCATCGGGCAGCTATGGACTGTCACTGCTGACTCACTAATACGATGACAGGTTCATGGCACACAGGTAATGATGAGACCAGTGGCCAGCTGAGCCTAGCTATTTCGGTGACGCGGAGGACAACTGAAAATGGCTCTCCCGTGGCAGGATACAATGGTTCTGTTTCTAAAGGATTCACAGGTTTCAGAGATGCCATCTTTTATGGATTTTCACTCCATCTTACGGTTTTACGGAAGTCACCCGAAAAAAACTACGGAAAAGCCCTCGCAAGATCCCTGCACACAATTTATATTATTTTGCTGTCTTTTGGTCGAAAAAACGCACTTTACAGAGGGTCCCTTATGTGCCTTCGATGTTCTGACTTCCCCGCAAACGGATGCGGTGTTTGTCACGTGATTACCCATACAGCCATTTGAGATTAACGTGCGCAAAAGCTGAGCGCCTTTTGCCAACTCTTTACATTGATTGCATGTGTCTTAGTGCTTGTGAAAATTTCGGTGCAAACGTTTTAACCCTTTCCACTCGACTGTCGGGTGACACCCGACATTACGAAATCGCCGAATAGCTCACCCGCCGCTCCGATGACGTCTCTCTAGCTCGCATGTCGGTGGTCGCGAGACATTTCTTTTTCACCGGATAAAGAAAAAGAAATATCATCTGCTTGTCGGGTGTCACCCGCCATGTCGGCGCTCGGGAGGAATTTCGTTTTCACCGAATAGCTCGCGTGTCGGGTATTATCCGCGACGCCTCTACAGCTCGGACATCGGCGCTCGCGAGGAATTTCTTTTTCGCCGAATAGGTCGGGTGTCGTCCACCACGTCTATGACGCCTCTACAGCTCGTATGTCGGGGCTTGCGAGACATTTCTTTTTCGCCGAATATTTCGGGTGTCAACCTCCATGCCAATGATGCCCCTATATCTCGCATGTTGGCGCTCGGGAGACATTTCTTTTTCGCCGAATAGCTTGCGTGTCGGGTGTCACCCGCCGCGCTCATTACGCCTCTAGCTCGTGGGTCGGGGCTTGCGAGACATTTCTTTTTTCGCCGAATATCGCACGTGTAAGGTGGCACCCTCCATGTCGATGACGCCTCTATAGCTCGCATGTCGGTGGTCGCGAGACATTTCTTTTTCGTCGAATAGGTCGGGTGTCACTCGCTACGCCGATGACGTCCCTATAGCTCGCATGTCGGGGCTCGCGAGACGTTTCTTTTTCACCTGATACAGAAAAAGAAATGTCATCTGCTTGTCGGGTGTCACCCGCCATGCTGATGACGCCTCTATGGCTCGCATGTCAGCGCTCGTGAAGTCACCGAATAGCACCGGTGTCACCCGCATGCCGATGACGCCCCGATGACTCGCATGTCGGCGTTCGCGAGGAATTTCGTTTTCACCGAATAGCTCGGGTGTTATCTGCCAAGTTTTTTAAAAACGATTAAATTAACTTTGAATTCACATTATACCAAACAAAAGTTCTTGTTTTGCTCGTTAAATTCGGGCATGTATATTTTTACTTGAGCAGTTTTCTGAAAAGTTTTACTAGGTGATAATATATGTAAAGTCAATGGCTTCCAAAAAATTTTTGGCTGCCCTGGTATCCAAGTGGTATGAAGCATTGGCTTCTAGTCATCTGTACAAAATGGGTTCCGGGTAAGGCATAGATGGTGTATTTGTCTTAACAGTACTGGATCTCTCCCTTTTCTGAAACCATTGGCCCCAAATTGGAGATAGGCAACTGCTTATAGCCTATTGAGTTGCTCATGGTGGTTGGTAAACCACAAACAAACTAAAATTTCTTCCCTTAGTGTCTCTAAACTTTCAGCATACAAAAAAAGCCATGGAGTGAATGGCATTTTGTTGAAATCAGTTACTAGCTTTTATGTTGCAAGTCTAGCAACAGTTAGTTAAGGTGGAGTAACATACTGGCAAATGTTTAAAATTAACTATTGGGGAAGACAAGGATATATGCTGCCTCGAGTTAAAATTTTGATGTGGTTAACTTAGCAACAAATGTTGAAGTAGCTGGGTGTAATGCCAGCAGTTTGCTGTATGGTGATACATTAGTGCTAATTTGAGTGTAAACAATTTACAAAGTAAACATAATTAGCTGAATATGATTTGCTACTTCAAAATTTGTGTGAAATAATTAGGTAGAAATAGACCATAACACTATTTTGAATTCTTGCATGCACATATTGAATTCCATGAAAAAAATATTTTAACACATTATTCAATTACTGTGAGAACACTGTGCTCTGTTTTATTAATCAAAATAAGCTTCAACTTTGTTCTTTCTTTTAAGCAGGTTACCTTCTTGCAATTAACAAAATTGCAGTATATATATGCGTTTACTTACTGTCCAGTAATTCTCTGTAATGTGTCCAGCGGTAAAAATGTGGTCATTATCAGATATATTAACTCTACAGCAAGTTTACTTTTGATTCTCCAATTGATTGTTGACATGCAGTTTTCTTTGTTTCACAATACGTGATGTGAAAATTCCAAAGCTCTGAAAAAATGGCTAAATATAGTTTTTCTATGAAACATACGCCACTGAATAAAAGATATTAATGAGTGCTCACTTTGTGCACAGATAGCTTTCTCTACTTAGAATTTAAAGAAACCAAAAAACCAAATTTTGTTACATTAAATCCTTTAAAAATGAAACTCAAACATACTTAAAAAGCCAGTTCCTGGAAAGAAAGTACTGCTGAAGCATTAATACAAAAATTAGAAAAAACACATTTGCAAAAATGAATTTCAAAAAGAACAAAAAAAAAAACATTTTAACACCAGTGTTTAAAACAAAAGCAATATGACACTTGCACACATCAGATGTTACTTCATGTAAGAATAAAACAAACACATCAACATGTGCTTTTCATTAGCTAAGCCATCTTACCACATTAAAACTTCCAAATGTTATGATAGAATAAGGTATAAAATACACTCAACTTAACAGTACAGAGTTCAATGGTTTAAATTATAAATGTATTTCTAAAGAAAATTGTTGACACATTTCAACTTTAATAACAAAAGTTTTACATTACATACTATCACACAAATAACATCACTGTCAAAGTAATGAATGATATACTAAGATATTAGATTGCTACTGAAATAACATATTTTTTTTTTCATGTTCAAAGTGCATTTTGTATGTGAAACACTTCCTTCACTTCTGGTTTCCATCAACTAGAAAACTAAATTTTGCCACATCAGATGCTTAACAAATGTTTCTTAAGCATATGCATAAAGCAATTTACCATGAAACATTGCAGAAGCAGTAACATAAAAATCGGAGAATTCTCTCACAGCTTCATAGAGCAAAATTTATTTGTCCAGAACTTAAATGAATTCTTAAAAAAAACCAATAAAGTTCATATGAACCTTCAAGTTTTCAGTTCCAATGTTTAAGGATAAAAGCAGCTTAAATATAACCAAACTTACATGTACTTTTCATCAACAACAACAACAAAAAAAAAAGACTTTTGTTACATCAGATGTTTCATTATGCAACAACAACAAAAACAGCAACATGTTTTTAATCAGCTAAATCATTTTGCCATATTAAAAGTACCCGACATTTCGAGATATAAAAAGCACTCAAGTATAAGTCATTTATAACTGAGTTTTCACTTTACATGGCTATCACTTGAAACATCACTGCTAAATTGTATACATGGTACATTAAAAAAAGTTTACTTAAATGTCATATTAAACCATCTGCCATGCCAAAAGCATTTTGTATATGAACAGATAAATTTAATGATTTAGAACTTTAAAAGTATGTCTTACAGAAAAAAAGTGCATTTTAGCCTTCCAAGTTTTTACTTCTAGTGGTTACTTACAACCAATGCAACATTAATATATTAAATAAAGTGACACAATACATCCATCTGGAACTTTGGCAGTCAACAAAACAAAAATATCAATAGTTTCTGAAGTGCACATACATATTATATTGGTTATGGAAGGGAGTGCACTGAAGTATAATGCCTTCCTAAAAACTCATTCTATTGAGCCAAAAAAAGCACATCTCTTATGTCACATTTGACAAAAGGATTTTGCAGCATGGTTATATAACAGTTACCAGAAACACACACAAATGTTCTGTGGTACATCGTAGAGCATTCAAGACAACTGAACTAAAATATCAAAATACAATGCTTCACATTATACTAGTGCAGATGTAACAGTATTAATCCAAGGACACTAGTACAAATTGTTTACCATAAAAAAGAAATATACCTCTTTTGGACATGTGGGAAATATCCTGTTATTTTGTGAAAAATCTATTGGTGTACTGCAGTCACAGCCATTTTCAGCATCTGAAATGTTCCATTCCTTCAGCCTATAGATGTGTAGGGATAAACGACAACACAATGGCTTCATAGGGTTGCAGACTTATCATGTGCAAGTCTTTTTTACAAGTGGTACTCTTGTCATAATCCGGTTGGTTTGATAGTTCAAGATAAGCAGTTTTGGTAAGATAATCTACCTCTTCAAAGCTTGCATTGCCACCCATATTAACTATGACCAAAAAACTTTTGCAATCTGGAAGAATTCTGGCAACAGAAAATATATTTTCATTTCCCACGGGATACTCTTGGCTGCCAAATGAAACAGCTGTTTCCTGTCTAAGCTCTATAAGCTTCCTAAATGTCTGAAGATGTGAACCTTCATGTTCTTTTTGGGCTTCTACATTTACAGTACCATAATTTTTAGCAAGTGGCAGCCATGGCTTACCAGTAGTAAATCCTCCATTAGGTTCATCACTACACTGCAACGGGGTACGGAATGGATCACGAGAATTCTCTGGCCTAGTGCGTAGTGCAAAACTGTCCTTGATGTCTTCTTCTTTGATTAGCACGTTTCTCATTCCCAGTTCATCACCATAATAACAAATAGGAACACCTTGAAGCATCAAAACTATCATGTGTAGCCCATCAAGCAAAAATGGCCCAACACGAGAAGCTAATCTAGCGTGATCATGACTTCCCAGCATCCAATTTGAAGTTTTGTGTATAGGCTTGTGTTCTGCCCAACTATATATCATTTGAAGCAAATTATGAGCACTTGTACTGTCATCTACAGTGTAAATAAGGCTGCAATTTATTGGAAAATCAGCTAGTGGTTTCCTTGCAGGTCCATAGTACCTCATTGTCTTATCCCAGTCTTCATAGACTTCTGCTAACAACAACTTGTATTCACCAGTGACATCTGTATACTCATTAAGAACATTTCTCCATTCTTGAATGATATCCAAATTTTCTGGCTGGCCTTTTGTATAAATATGCTCAAAGGTTTCATATGGATTTTGCTCTGGAAACTCTACTATCCGAGGTGGTTCATCTCTAAGTTGTTCATCTTCAAACAAGTGGCTAGCAGCATCTACACGGAAACCATCTACACCTTTCTCCAGCCAAAATGTTAAAATGCTCCTCAATTCGTGGCGAACAAAACTATCACGTATATTTAAGTCAGGTTGCTCTGCAAGAAACTGGTGCAAATAGTACTGTTTCCTTTTCTTATTCCATGCCCAGGCTGATCCTCCTAAGACACTGATCCAGTTATTTGGTGGCCTACGACCTTCAGGTCCCTCGAGTGCATCTTTCCATATGTAACAATTTGTATACGGATCAATCCTGAGTACTTTTTACAAACCATTCATGCTGATCACTGGTGTGATTTGGTACAAAGTTCATCAATATGTGAATGCCTTTCTTCCTGGATTTCTCGATCAAGCATTCAAAATCATCCATACTTCCAAAACATGGGTAATTTTTTTTTTATTGGAGGTTTAACGACCACCGTGAGCAACTCAATGGGCTATAAGCAGTCGCCCGTCCCTAATTTAGGGTCACTGGTTCCAGGGAAGGGAGAGAGCCAGTGCCGTAAGACAAACACAACATCCATGCCTCACCGGGATTCAAACCCGGACCCCGTTCGGACGAATGATCAGAGGCCATCGCTTAGACCACTGCGCCACCGGAGCGGCGTAAATTTCTTCATAATTGCTTATATCAAAGCCATTATCTTTTGGGGGAGATGGGTGAATTGGACTGAGCAGTAGAGTGTTTATTTTCGAATCCGTGAAGTAATCCAACTTGGAAATGAGGCCGGGAATGTCCCCCATTCCATCACCATTATCATCTTTGAATGATGGCAGGTATACTTGATAAATAAGAGGATTGTGGTACCACCTCGCCATGTTCACTTCTTTGGATGATTTATTTAAATGAAAAAAAGTTGCTTGTCAGAAATTAGTAATACAAAGGAGGCTGAAAGCCCTGTTCTTGACTACAAATAAACTACTCTATGTGTAGACAAGGTAATTAAAGTATGACTAAAACTTGAATCTTCATTACGTGTCACGTACAATTTCTGGAAATCTAGGCCTAACTAACACTTAGGATCACGAGTCCGTACGTATGAAGTCAACTTGCTGCTAAGAAAACATCATAGAAAGTTGAAATGTAGCACACAAAGATATTTAATTAGAAAAATATAATTTTTACCCTAAAGCAACTATCTTCCACGCAATATACACTGCTGGACAATTGCTAAGGACGGATTATAAACGGCTATATAGCGCATAAAAAAGTAAGTGTGGTTGGATGCCAAGTAAAATAAAATAATGTCAGAATGCCATAACATTACAAGAAAGACAATTTATTGTGCTCTGAAATCCAGAAGGCTTTGGAATGTGTTCAAGGGACAAACGGGCCATTTTGTGCAGAATACGTAAACGTGAAAAAAATGCAATTACCGTCCGCAGGCGTTCCGGCGTAAGATGTCAGTACGGGATATGGCCACCATGGAGGGCGATGCAAGATTCCACACGTCGTGTCATGCTTTGCACAACATTATCAAGCAGCTGTTGGGGTAATTTATCCCATTCCTCTGTCAGTGCACGGATGAGGGTGTCCTTGTTCATTGGAGGGCATTGGCGACCAGCAAGACTCCTCCCCAAAGCATCCCACACATTTTCAATGGGATTCAGATCTGGAGAACGTGCTGGCCATACGAGGCGTTGAATATCCTCGCTCTCAAGACACTCCTGGACAGCGACTGTTCGATGACATGTTTCGTTGTCGTCCATGAAAATGAATCTATCACCGACAGCACCACGGAACTTGCGAACATGAGGTAGCAGAACATCATTAATGTATCGTTGGCCAGTCATAGTCCCAGTTGGAAGCACATAGAGGGATTTACGGCCATTGATCATGATGCCAGCCTATACCATGACACTACATGTCGGATATCGGTCCCTTTCCTGTATGTTTGCTGGACAATATGCAGTACCACTATCACGCCAGATCAGTTGTCGTCGACAATCAGACGATAGACTATATCTACTCTCATCTGAGAAGAGGACAGCAGACCAGTCGTTATCAATCCAATTGCGATGTTGATGGCACCATTGCAAACGGGCGGTTCGGTGACGTCTGGACAATGGGATGCACACAACAGGACGGCGGGCGTATAGTCCTCCTTCATGCAAACGTCTTGTGACAGTTTTTCGGGAGATCCGCTTGCCAGTAGCAGCCATAAACTGATTTGCTACCTCACTAGCTGTGATGCACCGGTGTCTTTTTGTTGATAGCACTATGTACCGATCTTCTGCAGGTGTCGTACTGCAAACACGACCTCCCCCGTGACGTTTGCTACACTCTCCATTTGTTTGAAATGATTTCCAAAGCCTTGAAACAACACTGTGGCTGACGTCGAACTCCCTGGCAACCTCTGTTAATTTTCGCCCTTCTTCAATCTTGCCAATAATACGGCCACGCGTAAAATCATCTAGGTGATGTCGGGAAGACATACTGAAAATTACAAGTGCGTCAATTGATTCTTTCCCTTTCAACTTTGCGTTTGAACAACAACGGTCAATACGCGTCAAATCCTTTATATCTCTTATCAGCGCTATGACGTCACGAACAAGTTCGGCAATCCAAAATTTGCATACGCACAACACGTCTTACTGTGTCCCGCACTTATGATAATTTCCACATTTTCCTGCCTTCCATTTTATGGTTGCTATCGTTGCTATTGTCATCCGTCCTTAGCAATTGTCCGGTAGTGTATTTACGATCGTGTACCCTGTATCTTGACTAAAACAAACTATGTTCTGCGCAGTAGTAAGCAAGCAGATTTCCTCGGCAACAAAAAATTCCGTAAACGACTTGCCTTGACTGCGATAGTTGCGACTGCGGCTTGAATAATAAAAAAAGTTCAGGATTTACCAAAATTAACTTTTCATGATCGCAGGTGGTTTATTTAAAATGACTTTGAGCACACTTCAACGTACTTGATATCTGCACTCATGGGGAATTTTTTCGTGGTGCTGACAAAAAAAAATGGAAGTGTTTGAAATCACAAGGCCGTCCCGGTGGCGTAGTGGTCTAAGCGCTGGCTTATGGCCATCCTTCCCAGTGGGTCTGGGTTCAAATCCCGGTGTGTATGGATGCTGTGTTCGTCTTAAGCTACTGGTCCTCTCTCTGCCTTGAAACCAACTCCTATAAATTAGGGACGGGCGACTGCTTATAGCCCGATTAGTTGCTCACGGTGGTCGTTAAAACTCCATATATATATATCATCATCATCATCATTGTCAACCATTATCAATCCACTGCTGGACGAAGGTCTCCCCAAGTTTCCTCCACAACGGTCTGTCTTGTGCCAGTCTCCTCCATGTCACCCCTGCATACTTTCGAATTTCATCCACCCATCTCCCATGTGGTCTTCTTCTGGGTCTTTTCCTGTCCCTTGGAATCCAATCTAAAATTTCGGCTGTCCATCGATGATCTGTCCTTCTGGCAGTATGTCCAGCCCATTGCCATTTCAGGGATTTAACTCTGATCATGATGTCTTCCACTCTTGTCATTTTTCGGATCCACGAGTTCCTCTTCTTATCTCTCCTGGTTACACCAAGTATGCACCTCTCCATGCTGCTTTGAGTTGTCTGCAGCCTTTGTATGTCTCTTTTAGTTAAGGTCCACGTCTCTGCACCATACGTAAGCACTGGAAGGATGCATTGATCAAACACTTTTCTTTTAAGACATAATGGCATATTGCTCTTCAAAATTATGCTGTTTCTTCCAAAAGCTCTCCAGGCAAGTTTTGTACGCCGATTAATTTCTTCACCAATGTGACCCTCACTTGATATCTGCTGTCCAAGATAAACGTACGTGTCGGTTATCACCATCTTTTCTCCATCAATCGATAAATCTTCATTTCTTGTAAAAGCATTGAACATCACTTTTGTCTTCTGAAAGTTCATTTTTAATCCCACTTCTTTACTCTTGTCAGCAAGTTCCTGGATCATACTCTGCAGCTCTGATGGGCTAGTTGCAAAAATGACTACGTCATCAGCAAAACGAAGGTGGGTTAGATAATCTCCATTAATCTTTATCCCCTTGTTTTCCCAGCTCAGTGACTGAAAAACACCCTCCAATGTGGCATTAAAGAGCTTCGGAGATATGGTGTCACCTTGTCTCACTCCCTTTCCAATTTTTATGTGTGTTGTATTTTCAAACAGCCGAATCTTTGCACTTGCATTTTCATAGATGTTATTAATAATATTAATGTATGCATCTTCAATACCGCAGGTTTTCAGAGCCATTGTAACTGCTGATGGTTTCACCGAATCAAAGGCTTTTTCATAATCGATAAAAGCCATGCACAATGGAAGTTCATATTCCCTCGCTCTTTCAATTAGTTCTCTCAGCACATGGATATGATCTATTGTGCTGTAGCCACTCCTGAATCCAGCTTGTTCTCTCGGTTGAGCCATGTCCAGTGTTACCTTCAAGCGGTGTGAAAGAACTTTAGTGAAGATTTTATAAACTACTGATAGGAGGCTGATAGGTCTGTAGTTTCCGAGATCCTCAATGTCACCTTTCTTATGTAGCAGGATCATTGTAGCGGTGTTCCAATCCTCAGGAATCTTTCCTTCATTAAGGCATCGAGTGAAAATTTGGGCGAGTACTGTTTCGATTTCTCCACTTGCTTCTTGTATGTCTACAGTAATTCCATCTTCTCCTGGAGCTTTTCCCCGTTTTATGTTCTTGATTGCATGTGCAACTTCTGCTGGAAGGACTGGAGGAACTCTGGTACTGGTATCTTTCATGATGTCTGGAGTGCATGTATCATCCCTTTCATATAATTTGGAGTAGAAATCTTTCACTCTTGTCAAAATTTCGCCTCTATTTCTTGTTACAGAACCATCTTCTTTTCTCAGTGCCATAATCTGTTTTCTTCATTTACTGAGATGTCCCTTTGCTATCTTTAGGCTTTGGTTGTTTTCAATTGCTTTCCTCACTAGTTCACAGTTGAATTTCCTTACGTCTTCAGTGATACTTTTTCGTACTGTCTTGCATAGCTCTATATATTCCACTTTGGAAGTCACATCTTCTTTAGTTGTCCTCATCTCTCTTCTTTTTTGCATCAACATTTTGGTTTTTCCTGATAATTTGTTCATATGCAATTTGTTCTTAGACCCAGCTAATTTTGTTGCTGTTTCCATAAGAGCTTTGGTTACTTTTCTGTTAACTTCAGAAATATCCACTTCATCCGATGCTAGGCCTTCTAAAGCAGAGAACCTGTTCTTCAGTTCCAACTTGAAGGTATTATGGTGTTTTTTAAGGTTGGTTATGTCAATAGATTTTGTTTGTCTTATGAGCTTGCCACGTTCAAGTTTAGTGTTGAGGTGCATCTTACATCTCACCAATCTATATATATATATGGGGATGTAAGGTCAGGTGATGCGTAACATCACAGCCTCTCCTTGACAAATGTCAACCCCGCCTTCTCGTGGTACATCCTGTTCCCACTAAAGGGGCTCTGACGACCGCCAATAGCGGTATAACTATACCATCGGGATTAGAGGAAATGCTATCCCACACTCACCAACCCGCTTGGCCAGCGTGGTGAGTTATGGCCAAACCCCTCCAAAATGACTCCACAACTTAAATCTTGGCCCTCAGTCTCCGGCATCTGGAATGTACCTGGCCAAGGCAGCGGCCAGTGCGACATGAAGGCAGAGGGTGCTCAGAATCCCCGGAGGACCGGACTAGGCTGCCATCTGATGCTGACCTTGGCTACGTATAACGGACGCTCCCTATCTTCTGATTCAAGGCTTCTTGAATTGGAAGAGGAACTACAAAGGATCAAGTGGGA
Organism: Macrothele yani; assembly: GCA_039090855.1. NCBI lineage: Eukaryota > Metazoa > Arthropoda > Arachnida > Araneae > Macrothelidae > Macrothele > Macrothele yani. Next base: position 140,240 of record JAYWMT010000151.1, read on the forward strand.
CATCGTCGGGCTAAGTGAGGTAAAGAGAAAAGGAGAAGATCTCATTGAACTGAAAAGTGGACATCTCTTCTACTATCGTGGGACAGATACTGGCAGAACTAGTGGTGTTGGATTTATAATAAACAAGAAACTGAAGGATAAAGTTGTAGAAGTTGAAAGTTCCTCTGACAGAGCTGCACGACTCGTTATCCAACTCTCGAGAAGATACCAGGCTCAGATTATTCAAACTTATGCACCCACCACAAGTCATGCTGAAGAAGAAATTGAAGAATTTTATGAGGAAATTCGTGATCTAAATAATAAAGGTAAGCAGCACTTGAAGATAATTATGGGAGATTTCAATGCAAAAATAGGGCAACGGCAAGAGAATGAAACTTCAGTAGGTAAATTCGGTCACGGCAACAGAAACCAGCGTGGAAATACTCTCGTAGAGTTTGCAGAGGCAGAAGGGTTTTTCATCTTGAACTCCTTTTTCAAGAAAAAGCCACACAGGAAATGGACATGGAGACATCCAAATGGGACGACAAGTGAAATTGATTTTATTATGTGTAACAAAAAATTCGTCATAGAAGACTGCAGTGTGCTAAACAAGTTCAACACAGGCAGTGACCATAGATTGGTGAGATGTAAGATGCACCTCAACACTAAACTCGAACGTAGCAAGCTCATAAGACAAACAAAATGTATTGACATAACCAACCTTAAAAAACACCATAGTACCTTCAAATTGGAACTGAAGAACAGATTCTCGGCATTAGAAGGCCTAACATCGGAAGAAGTGGATATTTCTGAAGTTAACAGAAAAGTAACCAAAGCTCTTATGGAAACAGCAACAAAATTAGCTGGGTCTAAGAACAAATTGCATGTGAACAAATATCAGGAAAAACCAAAATGTTGATGCAAAAAAGAAGAGTGATGAGGACAACTAAAGAAGATGTGACTTCCAAAGTGGAATATATAGAGCTATGCAAGACAGTACGAAAAAGTATCACTGAAGACGTAAGGAAATTCAACTGTGAACTAGTGAGGAAAGCAATTGAAAACAACCAAAGCCTAAAGATAGCAATGGGACATCTCAGTAAGGGAAAAAAACAGATTATGGCACTGAGAAAAGAAGATGGTTCTGTAACAAGAAATAGAGGCGAAATTTTGACAAGAATTTGGAGTAGAAAGATTTCTACTCCAAATTATATGAAAGGGATGATACATGTACTCCAGACATCATAAAAGGTACCAGTACCAGAGTTCTTCCAGTCCTTCCAGCAGAAGTTGCACATGCAATCAAGAACATGAAGCGGGGAAAAGCTCCAGGAGAAGAGGGAATTACTGTAGACATCATACTAAAAGCAAGTGGAGAAATCGAAACAGTACTCGCCCAAATTTTCACTCGATGCCTTAATGAAGGGAAGATTCCTGAGGATTGGAACAACGCTACAATGATCTTGCTACATAAAAAAGGTGACATTGAGGATCTCAGGAACTACAGACCTATCAGCCTCCTATCAGTGGTTTATAAAATCTTCACTAAAGTTCTTTCACACCGCTTGAAGGTAACACTGGACATGGCTCAACCGAGAGAACAAGCTGGATTCAGGAGTGGCTACAGCACAATAGATCACATCCACGTACTGAGGGAACTAATTGAAAGAGCGAGGGAATATGAACTTCCATTGTGCATGGCTTTTATCGATTATAAAAAAGCCTTTGATTCGGTGAAACCATCAGCAGTTGCAATGGCTCTGAAATCCTGCGGTATTGAAGATGCATACATTAATTTTATTAATAACATCTATGAAAATGCAAGTGCAAAGATTCGGCTGTTTGAAAATACAACACACATAAAAATTGGAAAAGGAGTGAGACAAGGTGACACCATATCTCCGAAGCTCTTTAATGCCACATTGGAAAATGTCTTTCAATCACTGAACTGGGAAAACAAAGGGATAAAGATTAATGGAGATTATCTAACCCACCTTCGTTTTGCTGATGACATAGTTATTTTTGCAACCACCCCATCAGAGCTACAGAGTATGATCCAGGAACTTGCTGACAAGAGTAAAGAAGTGGGATTAAAAATGAACTTTCAGAAGACAAAAGTGATGTACAATGCTTTTACACGAAATGAAGATTTATCGATTGATGGAGAAAAGCTGGAGATAACAGACACGTACGTTTATCTTGGACAGCAGATATCAAGTGAGGGTCACATTGGTGAAGAAATTAATCGGCGTACAAAACTTGCCTGGAGAGCTTTTGGAAGAAACAGCATAATTTTCAAGAGCAATATGCCATTATGTCTTAAAAGAAAAGTGTTTGATCAATGCATCCTTCCAGTGCTTACGTATGGTGCAGAGACGTGGACCTTAGCTAAAAGAGTCATTCAAAGGCTGCAGACAACTCAAAGCAGCATGGAGAGGTGCATGCTTGGTGTAACCAGGAGAGATAAGAAGAGGAACACGTGGATCCGAAAAATGACAAGAGTGGAAGACATCATGATCAGAGTTAAATCCCTGAAATGGCAATGGGCTGGACATACTGCCAGAAGAACAGACCATCGATGGACAGCCGAAATTTCAGATTGGATTCCAAGGGACAGGAAAAGACCCAGGAGAAGATCACATGGAAGATGGGTGGATGAAATTCGAAAGTATGCGGGAGTGACATGGAGGAGACTGGCACAAGACAGACCGTTGTGGAGGAAACTTGGGGAGACCTTCGTCCAGCAGTGGATTGATAATGGTTGACAATGATGATGATGATGATATAATATGAAATCCACCAGAACAAAATAAAAGTTAATGAAGAATAAGAATGTTTTTTCTGATGTAAGTTGATGCATGTTTATTAAATTAAAGCATTTTTAGCTGGACTTCCGCAGTCTGACCCATTAAGTAGTTACGGAAGTCGTTTCTTGCCCACGCTAGACACATTATACACAGTGTGCTGCTCCGGTAAGGGAATGATCTTCTCTGGCTTCTGACCATATCTCTGAGATGTGTCTAAGTTCGAATCATGATGAGGCGTGGGTGTTGTGGGTTTGTTTTATGGAACTGTCTCTCTCCCTTCCCTGGAAGAACTGACCCTGGCTAAATTAGGAACTGGTGACTGCATATAGCCCATGGAGTTGCTCACGGTGGTATATAGGCGTAGCGAAGGGGAGTCCTCGGGTCCGGATCCCCTTAAGGGGAGATTTAGCACGAATTTAAAGCGATATATATATGTATGAGGCTTTCACCAATGAGTCAAACCCATGGACCGGCGCAGTGGTCTAAGCGATGGCCTCTGATAATTTGTCCTAAATGGGGTTAGGGTTCGAATCCCTTAAGGCATGGATGGTGTGTTTGTCTTACGGCCCTGACTCTCTCCCTTCCCTGAAACCAGTGACCCTACATTAGGTACAGGCGACTGCTTATAACCCATTGAGTTGCTCATGGTGGTTGTTAAACTTCCAATAAAAAAAACCCCAATGGGACCCCCCTTAAGAAATTTCTAGCTACGCCACTGAGCTCTCACACAATTAAAGCTGGTTACGCAGCCGCAGTGGTCTAAGCAATGGTGTCTGATCATTCGTCCGAGATGGGTCTGCGTTCGAATCCCGGTGAGGCACGAATGTTGCGTTTGTTTTACAGCGCTGGCTCTCTCCCTTCCCAGGAACCAGTGGCTTTAAATTAGGAACGGCCGACTGCTTATAGCCCATTTAGTTGCTCACTGTGGTCGTTAAACCTCCAACCAAAAAAGGAAGCTAGTTACAGGACTTTTAAAAGAGAAATTAGGTGCAACAACTGCAAATAGTGAGCATTTTGCCGATCACCTGACTGAATATTTGTTCAGTTGGAAGTGTCGGATGAGGCGCGTCGATCTCTTTTCTGAATTAACCAAAGTTATTCAGGCCACAGAATAGCAGAAATGATGAGAACCTAAACTGTTTTATATACACTGAGTGATCACTGAATTATTACCACCTACGTAATACTTTGTAGGTCATTTCGCCCACAGTACAGCAGCTATCCGACGTGGTCTTGATTCAATAAGACGCCGGAAGCAGTTGGGAGGTATGGCCAACCAAGCTGTGTGTAATGTTGCCTTCAGTGCAGGTATGGAGGTGATTGGTTTATCCTGACGCCTGATATCTCCGTTCCATAGTGTCTGACAAGTACTCTATAGGATTGATATCGGGAGAGTTCGGAGGCCAATCGATATGCTGGAAATCTGAACTGTGTTTCACAAACCATTTCTGCATAACAGTGGACCAGATTAGAATAATACTTCCGGAGATGCCCTGAGTCCTTTAACCGTGAAGTCGCAAAGTGAGGGAATTTAATGTTGTTTTCCCATGTAGTTTCAGCTGTGTATATTTTGGAATTACGTGGTTTTGGGCTGTAGAAATCGTATTAATATCAAACCGGAATGAATCGTTTTTCATACATCAGTGAAGTTTTCAATTTTAATGCTGTTTTGTTTTGAATTCGCACTAGCGTTCATGTATTTCAATTTATAATAAAAATAGGAAAGAGAGTAATTTAGAATTTTATAAATCCAGCATTTTCTTAAACATCGGCAGCAACTTACGATGCAAAATTGGAATGCCGCCCCGGTAGCGCAGTGGTCTAGGCGGTGGCTTCTGATGATTCGTACCAGATGGGTCCGGGTTCTAATCTGGGTGAGGCATTGATGTTGTGTAAGCCTTACGGAACTGGCTCTCTCTGTTCCCTGTCACCCGTAGCCCTAAATTAGGGACGGGCGACTGCTTTCTCACGCTGGTGGTTAAATACTGAATAAAAAAAAAAAAAAAACGTTTGCGACGAAAGAGTGCGATTCGGCCAACACCAAATGCATTGCAATAGCGTTGAAAACCACCAGCGTTCACACGAACGCCGTCGCTCGCGGTTAGAGGCATCATGCAATGTTAATAATGCTCCATTGACGAGGGCATATCCAGATATTCTGACCTCCTTGGGTTCGGCGCGTTGTCATCTTAGAAGACACCTTTGCCATTCTGGAAAAAGTGCACCATTGCTGGGTGTATAGAGTCAGTAAGCAATTGACGATAGTAGGCACCAGCCATACGTTATTCTACATGCACCACGGGCCCAAGCTCCTACCAGGTAAACATGCCATACATCATACAACCACCTCCACCGGCTTGCACTGTGGGGACCATACAGAATGGATCGAGTGCCTCGTGTTTGCGCCAAATACATACACGGCCATCAGCTGAGTGGAGTAAAAAACGCAACTTGTCAGACCAGCACACTTTTTCCCAGTTATCCGACGTCCGATTTGCATTATCTTTGCAACAGGCGAGTCTTTTGCGACGATAAACCATAGTTATGAGTGGATGTTGTGGGGGTCGTCTGCGGTTTTAGTCCATATGTGGGCGCAAGGTCATGGCAGATACTGATCCGGATTGACTTCTGTTGTACTGGGTAATCAACTGTTGAATAGTGCTGCGTCTGTTCGCCTGTATGAGGAGTCAGACCCGCCGCTCACGACTCACATCAACCTTTCACTGTCCCATGCAGTTTTGCCTCCGGATCGTTCTTTGAGCATCGTCACGCTAGTCCTAATGCAATTTAATTACGGCGGCTCGCGAACAACCCACCACGCCGCCTCGGTGGCGCAGTGGTCTAAGGCGTTGGCCTCTGATCATTCGTCCGAAGGGGTCCGGGTTCGAATCCCGGTGAGGCATGGATGTTGTGTTTGTCTTACGGCACTGGCTCTCTCCCTTCCCTGGAACCAGTGACCCTAAATTAGGGACGGGCGACTGCTTATAGCCCATTTGAGTTGCTCACGGTGGTCGTTAAACCTCCAATCAAAAAAAAAAAAAAAAAAAAAAAAACCCAGTTCAGCCGTTTGGGAAATTGAGGCACCTGCTCTCCGATCTCTTACAAATATGTCCTTTCTTCAAGTCCAATAAATCCTTCCGTTTACCGACCTAGCTCCGAATTTTACTGTACTTACTGCTCCACTCACACCTTATATGTGCTACATCGGTCGACTAATCGGCCCTCTAGGAAATCGTGTGGTCAACGGGACGCATCCACTTTTGATAGGGGTGTTCATAATTTAGCGATCACTTAGTATAACCGCAGTAGACAATACATTAAAGATATAGGTCACGAGCAGTTGATATGGTACCTCTCACAAAAATAGGAACCAAGTGAAACGCAGGTAATAAATAGGCGGGCAGCAGGGCTTCCCAACTGTGTATCGCAACCGACCAACATGGGTAAACGAGGTGATCTGAGTGACTTTGATAGTGGGCGTAGGACAGGTGTCATTCTATTGCTCAAAAAATTAAAACTCTAGGGTTTCGGATCGTATGGAGAATGCATCGCCAATTCGCCGTCGAAGGACGTACCGATGGCCGCCCCGGTGGCGCAGTGGTGTAAGCGCTGGTTTATGACCATTCATTCGAAAAGGGTACGGGCTCGAATCCCGGTGATGCAGGGTTGTGTTGGTCTTACGGCACTGGCTGTCTCCCTTCGCTGGAGTGAGTGGCCCTAAATTAGGGACGGGCGACTGCTTATAGCACATTGAGTTCCTCAATGTAGTCGTTAAACCTCCAATAAAAAACGAAAACTGACGTACCAACGCTCAGAGAGCAAACGTTAGTCGACCACACGTTACTGATAAGAGTTCGACGTATACACCGATGAGCCAATACATTATCATCACTCCCCCGGCCTAGAGACATGAGAACGCCTGGAGACCGAACAGTGGCGCAGGTGAAGTTCATAGAGCAGTATGTATACAACCAGAGGACCGGCTTTCGGTTAATAGAATGTCAGAATGGGAAAAGCTGCCGATTTATCGGAGTTTGATAAAGGACAAATTGTGATGACATGCCGCCTCAGAACTACGATATCGGAAACTGCGCGGTTTGTGGGTTGTTCACGTGACGCTGTAGTGAATACATATCAAAAGTGGTGCACAGATGGCCAAATAACGAACCGTCGTTCGCATCTCATTGATGCCAGAGGGGAGCGGAGACTGTGGCGCATTGTTCACAGCGACCGCATGGCCACAGTGCGACAAATCAAACGCAGCTACAACATTGGGTATCGGGGCAATGTGTCACAGCATGCAGTTCATCGCAGCCTTCTGAGCATGGGCCTGCGTAGCCGAAAACCCAGCCGGGTCCCTATGCTCACTGCACGTCATCAACAACCCCTGAGCCGCCCTGGTGGCGCAGTGGTCTAAGGCGCTGGCCTCTGATCATTCGTCCGTAAGGGGCCCGGGTTCGAATCCCGGTGAGGCATGGATGTTGTGTTTGTCTTACGGCACTGGCTCTCTCCCTTCCCTGGAACCAGTGACCCTAAATTAGGGACGGGCGACTGCTTATAGCCCATTGAGTTGCTCACGGTGGTCGTTAAACCTCCAATAAAAAAAAAACAAAAAACGCCTGAAATGGGCCCAAGGTCATCAAGATTCCTGGTGCATCACGTAGACGGCGAGTGGGGATACGCCGATTACCAACCGAGGCTATGGCACCTGGATGCACTGTTCAGCGGAAACAGGCCGGTGGCAGCGGTGTTATGCTGTAGGCGAAGTTTTCTTGGGACACTAGGCCCCATTATCCCAATAGTACATACAATCCCTGACATCTTTCAGGTATCTGAACATCGTTGCGGACCAAGTTCAACTATTCATGGCAACTGTGTTCCCTGCTGATTATGGCCATTACCAACAGAACAATGTGCCATGCCACACTGCCAGAAGCGTCAAGGAGTGGTTCGAAGAACATGATGGTGACTTTCTGTTAGTGCCCTGGCCTCCAAATTCACTGACACGAACATTTGTATTTCGACGTGGAAAAGCGTGTTCGCGCTAAATCGCCACCACCCCTAAATGTACGGTAACTGAAGCACCTGCTGTTGACATTATGGTACCAGATACCCCATGATATTTAACGCCACCTCATTGAATCGATGCCTCGCCGATGGCCCCTGTTTTGTGGGCTAAAGTGTGCCATACAGCTTATTAGATAGCTGGTCATAATGTAATGGCTGACCGGTGTATTGCGGGTGCAAGAGACTACTTCCTAAAGTACTTGACGGACCAGTTCCCGAAAGATGATCCGCCGAAAATGAGAAACTTTCGGGGGTGTAGGTGGGAGTGGATGAGCAAGGACCCTTCGTCCCCTCCTCCCAGTATGCTCCTATCTGTACGATTACATAATAAATTCAAGCTGCTGAATTTTTCGAAGCATCCCTGTCCCAGGTTCCCGTGAATACACTACATTCCATTTTAATTGCCCCCACACGTAGGAGGAATGCATCCATGTAAAGCGAATCAGGTTTGGTGGAAGCAACGTTTGCACAGGTGCAGTCCCACCATTATTTAGGGCCGCATGCACATGGTAAGATATCACTGGAGGCATGTGCGTAAATCGCACGCTGTAGATCTTATACGGGGGTGGGGACTTGGTGACGAGAAGGCCTTCGTTCACCTCATCGGTCGATGAATTTAGATCGGCGTTTCCAAACTTGTTTCGAGAGAGCGTTTGTTTATTTCGTGGTGGTGCAAGGACCTCTAAGTTTGACGGAGCGTGTTAGGAGCGAATGCACCACCGTTTATTAGTTATCAGCAAAAATTGAAAAGAAATACGTTTTTAGTAGAGAATTATTTGCACACTTCCAGTGAAATTTCTTAAACTTGACGAATCCCTTTTGCCATTTAATAGGCTTTTCTTTTTACAATGTTCCTAGTCTTTTTGACTTTCGGAATACCCAATAGGTTTTTATTTTAGTCATGTTGCAAATGAATTCCTTATTATTTGTATTGGATTATTTTTTGTGTTGATTCTAGCTCTGAATTTCTTTATTTGGCCCTAAAAACTTATGTAGCCAGTCTGATGACTTGCAGATTTTGTTCAGAGTTTTTTTCTGATTTCCTATGATTTTTTAGAAAAGCACTAGGGGTGTTTTTGAATTATATCTAGTAGTTTCTAAGCTAATAAGTTATTTAACTTATTTCCTTTAAAAGTAGTACTGCGGGTCGTGGGTTTTCGTAAAGATTTAATGGCATTCATTACCAGTCTCTAAGTGCATTTCGTTTTTTCACTATTTTAAATGTTTCTGTAATGTTTTGTAAGGGAACTGGTGATGGTGTTGGAACTTTTAATTTATTGTAATATAAGCCAGTGCCCTATTTCACCGTTCTATCAGTTAATTTTTCTGATGGGATTCCTGGTTTTTTAAAGAATCCCCACGCATACCATCATTTTTCTACGTCACTTTTTGTGAAAAATATTCTGTTAACTCCTAGATAAAAGAGAGCTGTCAAAATATGCATTGTAAAACTAATTCAGTCGTGAACAAATTTTAGCAGCAATTTAAGGGTGAAAGAATTTTAAAAATCCACTCATAATTGAATACAGCATATCAAACCATGTGCAAAATGGGGTGCCGTACCAGACAATTATTATTTATTTGGCCTTTATCGTCTACTGCGCCTACCTCCTGGAATAGCACCTTTTTAAAATCTGCCCATTATTTTACTCATGAACTACGATTTTAATCCATGGTCCATGGACCAGTACCGGTAAATCGTTTGTTTTAGGGGGGAGGGGGCTCAAGAGAAATTTTATCCTATATCTGTTGTGTGATGTTTTTTTCTACACATTTCCTCGAAGACTTGCTTTGTTGTGTTTAAAATTTTGAGCACAAATAAAAACGACATAGCTAACATATGCCACAGTTATTATCAAAGACCTTGGAGAGAATAGACTGGCAAACCTAATGCTGCGCTTCAGAGGAAACTGTTATGATTTAAGTGTTATGTATTTCCAGGTAAGTGAATCCTTTAGGTTCTGCCCTAGTCCGCCAGAGGACACAATGACTTACGTTTGTAATGAATTGTAAAAGGGGATCTGGCATTCTTCTGTCCTGTTTACCATCATGGCTTCTTTTTTTTGTTTTTTTGTTTTTTTGTTTTTTTTTTTGTTTGGAGGTTTAACGACCACCGTGAGCAACTCAATGGGCTATAAGCAGTCGCCCGTCCCTAATTTAGGGTCACTGGTTCCAGGGAAGGGAGAGAGCCAGTGCCGTAAGACAAACACAACATCCATGCCTGACCGGGATTCGAACCCGGACCCCTTACGGACGAATGATCAGAGGCCAACGCCTTAGACCACTGCGCCACCGGGGCGGCCCATCATGGCTTGAGCGTGGGTTGTGATTCTATGTGTACTGAGTGTAAATAAAGTATGTTTATCTCCAGTGTGTACGATTTCTTCTGATCTTAGTTGTTCAACAATCTGTTACACCTTTGTACCTTCTTACTCCTTCCTCCCCGCGGTGTTTAGTGATTACATCGGAACAACTGGCGACGAGGATGGGTTACGACGACGAGCCGGCTAAGTCACAGGATTTACGGCAGTCGTGTAAAATCAGAAGTGGAATGGCGTGGAGCCTTGCGGAATTGTAATCATGTGGCGTCCTTCAAGAATTGAGGTGAGAATTTTTTGTTCATCCCTTGCTATTTTCGTCAGCTGGAAAAATGGCTGCAGTGGCACAAACTTCAACGTTCGATATTACTAATCCTGCCTCATGGAGCTTGTATGTGGAGCAGTTGAATTTTTATTTTGATGCAAACTGTATTGTTGAAGCTCCCAGGAAGCGTGCTGCTTTGCTATCAGCTTGTGGAACAGAGACTTTGAGCATTACTCGTTCCTTAGTGTCACCACTAAAACTAACTGATAAATCGTATGATGAATTGATTGAATTGTTAAAAAATCATTTTAGGCCTAAATCTTCGGAAATTTATTCCCGTTATCAGTTCCAGAAACGTATACAGCGTAAAGGTGAAAGTATTACTGACCTCCGACGTTTAGTGGAACAGTGTAATTTTAGAGATACACTGAATGAGCGTCTACGAGACCAGCTAGTATGTGGAATAATTGATTACGCAGGCTCTTAGCTGAAACGGAACTAACTTTTGACGGTGCATTCTCGAAAACGCTTGCTGCTGAAACAGCAACTAATGAGGCGAAGCGAATATTTTAATATTTTCTCAAGCTTGCATTCGCGGGAATTTTTCAGAATCTATAAGTAATGTGCAACATACTAAAAATATTCTAAGAAACAAAATGTAAATGTTAATTTAAAGTATGCAATTCCTTTTAACGGAAGCGTATACCATAGCTGTGGTGGAAACCATATGCGTTCTATGTGTAAATTCAGAAATACAGTTTGCAAATTTTGTAGGAATATGGGTCACATTGAAGCTGTTTGCAGGAAGAAAAACAAGGCAAACAGCAAAGCATTAGCCCTAATTCTAAGCGAGGAAAACCAAGAGTAAAATGCACAAATATGGAAATAAATTCTGAATATTGCGTAAATGTATTACGTAATCACACAGATTCTGTTCGGAAACAAACCATTACATTAGGCATCGACGGTAAGGACTGCAGCTTAGAGGTAGACTCGGGATCATTTCACTCCATCGTTTCACATGATACATACAAAAGGCTCTGGCGTACAAATAAGCCAGAAATTCAGCCTTCATCAATACGTTTAACTGATTTTCAAAGGAATTAAATACCCATTTGCGGAATGTGTGCTGTGAACGTACAACATAATCAGCATGGGGCTCAACTGCAGCTTCTGATCTCTCGGAGAAAGTGCACTAACGTGTTAGGTTATGCATGGTTCCATCCACTTGGAATTACAATAACGGGTAAATGCTATTTCAACAAACCCTGTTGATGATGTGGTGAACGAATTTAATGATGTATTTGAGGAAAGACTTGGTTCGTACAAGGGGCCAGTAGTTCCGCTAACCCTAGATTCTCAAATTCCTCCCATTCGTTTTAAGGCAAGAACTGTTCCACTTGCTTTTCGTCCCAAAATTGATGCAGCACTTGATAAGCTTTTAGCTGAAGATGTAATTGAACCAATCTCAAATCCAAAATGGTCTACACTCATGGTACCAGTGATTAAATCTTCCGGGGAGGTTAGACTTTGTGGTGATTACAAGGTAACACTGAAATACTGCTATGAAAGCACATCCATATCCTATTCCTGCAGTAAATCACTTATTGTCAACATTGAAAGGGGGTGGATTTTATGCAAAATTTGAGCTCGCTCAAGCTTACTTACAGCTGGTAGTTGATGAGTCTGTGGAAGCACAGACTATCATTACACACCAGTGAGCATTTAAAGTAAAACGATTGCAGTATGGCATTAATGTAGCCCCTGGAATATTCCAAAACATCATTGATGAACTGTTTACTGGATTAGAGAGAGTCTTAACCTATTTTGATGATGTGCTAGTTAGAGCAATATCTCTCAAAGAGCTGGCTGTTAGGCTTCGCAAAGTTCTCGCTCAGCTTAGAAAGGCTGGACTACGTGCTAAAAAAGAAAAGTGTCTGGTGTCACGGAAGTGGAGTTCCTTGGATATAGAATTGATGCTTGTGGAATACATCCGTCAAAAACGAAAGTCGAAGCAATTCAGGCAACGCCAGTTCCTAAGAACAAGCAACGACTTCAACCATTCCTGGGACTCCTTAATTTTTGCCAGTTTCCTCAAGGCTAAAGCTATTGTTGCAGAACAATTGCATAAAATTCTCAAAGATAATACATGGTCTTGGACTGAGATTAATGGCAATGCCTTTAAGTCTGTAAAGGCGTTCTTATCTTCTGACTCCGTGTTAATTCCTTTTGACGAGAAGCTGCCAATAATTCTTACTTGTGATGCATCACCATATGGTGTAGGTTGTGTGTAAGCTTCTAGAGGGGAGATACGCACCCATTGCTTTCGCTTCAAAGACCTTAACTTCTACTGAGAGAAACTACGATCAAATTGATAAAGAAGCACTGAGTATTATAATAGGAGTTAAAAAATTTCATCATTTCTTGTATGTTCACCATTTTACTATCGTTACTGACCATCAACCCCTTCTAGGATTATTCACCAGATCAAAAGTTACTCCAGATATTCTTTCTCCTCGTATGCTGAGATGGTCTATAATGCTGAATGCTTACGACTTCACACTCGTACATCGAACTGGCAAGAAAATTCAAAATGCTGATGCATTAATATTAAGTAGATTACCTCAAGAAATTCCAGATGGTGAAATTTCACCTCCACTTGAAGTGTTGTTTACAGAAGATTTAGACAATCCTCCATTACAAGCTAGCGAAATTGCTAAAATGACACTTCGAGATCCAATTCTATCCCGTGTTCTCAACTGGGTGTTGAGGGTATGGCCTGAGGGAAAACCGTCTCCCGATTTCCGTATCTTCTCCAAGAAAAGTGAACTTTCTGTTCAAAAAAATTGCTTGTTATGAGGAAATCGTGTAGTCATACCTACATGTGGATACCAGCGCGTTCTGGAAGACTTGCATCTTGCTCATCCAGGTATTGAGCGAATGAAAACTCTTGCACGTTCATATGTGAGGTGGCCGCACATGGAAGATCATATTGCATATCATGTGAAAGACTGTGTCCAATGCCAAGAAACTAGACATTCTCCTCCTCGTGCTTTCATACTTGGGAAGTTACGACTAAACCTTGGTCTCGTCTGCACGTTCATTTCGCGGGACCATACCATGGACAAAATTTCCTAATCCTTGTGGATTCCTGCTCGAAATGGTTGGAAGTAAGACGCATGCCAGCTACTTCAACCAGTGCTACTATTGATGTTCTGCGAGAAATATTTAGTACTCATGGTATTCCTGATGTAGTGGTTTCTGACAACGTCCTCAGTTTACATCTTCTGCTTATGATGCCTTCCTACGTAATAATGCCATTCGACGAGTTTTGATCTCCACTTACCGTCCTGCAGCTAATGGTCAAGCAGAAAGAATGGTGCAGACTACCAAGGATTCTCTCAAAAGAATAACACGCGGGTCTTGGAGGAAGCGCTTAGCAAATTTCCTGCTACGCAAACACATCACTCCTTCATCTTCTACAGGTTTTAGCCCAGCTGAACTGTTCATGTCTAGGCGACTGAAGACATAGACTACCTCCATGCAGACCTTACTACTGATCGTAAAGTCAAGAAAGAAGTTTATGCGAGAAAGCAGCTTGAACATAGTAATTTTGAGCCAGATGATCCTGTGTACATCAAGACTCATCGTGATGAGCCAGTGTGGATTCCTACTACCGTTTCTCAACATACAGGTCCTGCTTCCTACAGGGCGATAACACCTACAGGCGACACTGTGAAGCGCCATGTGGATCAGATGCGACAACGACAAGTAGAAGCACCTGCAACCAAGGTTATATTACTGGAGACACCACTGGCTCTGCCGCCATAGGTCACAGCTAGCCTGTGGTGTGACGTCACAAGCAGGCAAAATGAACTAAATTGTACTGTTGATGAAACAGTAAGCTTGTGTATCATTGATAAAGATTATTGAATTACTCATTTTTTCTGTTTATACGCTTAGAAGCTTTTGTTCTATTGGTTTCCAAGCAGCTTCTCTTCTGCGGCTGCGTCGTGCCTGCTCATGACATCATTTGCAGCACAGACGGTGACTTATGGCGGCCAATGCTGCCTGGATAGGAGTGGTGTCTCCAGTAATATAACCTCCTTGCCTGCAACCGTCCCTGAAGTTTCAGATTCCAGTACTCGTTCTCCTCCTTTAAAAACTACTGGTAGTGAACTTCCTGCCGAGCCAGTGTCTAAACCAGTGTCTAAAGAGATGATTCTGAAGTTAGATTACTGGCTTCCAAAGACAAATTACACTCAAGAAACTCACCAGTAGTAAAATTAGAGAATGTGTAGAACTTTTGGGACCAAGTGAAATATCCAATTTTTTAATGGCAAACGTTCAAAATGCTGCAGGTCATCATCCTTCAGTTTCAATTGTTTGGCTTTCCGTTTAGCACTGCCGGATAAATATGTTCGTTTTGACATAATTTAACGGTTAAATATTTCAACTTAAATATATTGTTACAACTAACTAAATTTGATTTTATATAAAATTAACATATATTCAACATTCCATCAGACTACAAGAAACCAAACGCAAAATACAACCAAGCCAAGCAAGGAGGTTATATTACTGGAGACACCACTCCTATGCACGCAGCATTGGCCGCCATAAGTCACCGTCTATGCTGCAAATGATGTCATGAGAAGGCATGACGCAACCGCAGAAGAGAAGTTGCTTGGAAACCAATGGAACAAAAGCTTCTAAGCGTATAAACAGATAAAATGAGTAATTCAATAATCTTTATCAATGATACACAAGCTTACTGTTTCATCAACGGTATAATTTAGTTCATTTTCGCCTGCTTGTGACGTCACACCACAGATTGTGACCTATGGCGACAGAGCCAGTGGTGTCTCCAGTAATATAACCTCCTTGAAGCCAAGCCATCACGTTCGCGGTTACAGTTACGACAACGACAAGCCGTGTGCAGGAAGTTGAAGGATCAGTTGAGTGTAGGCGCGTTCGGAGAATCAAGAAATGGTCGCGTGAATCAATGGAAGCGATCCTCCTTCTCAATGGCCACCTAATAAAGGTTATTAAACCACTGAAACCCATTAATGACCACGTGTTTACGTGAAACTCGAAACTCATACTCACTGCGTGTAAGTACCACATTTATAAACACAGGACTCGTGAGCATGCAATAGTAAAAAAAAAATTTTTTAAATATACACACACAAAATTCCCATTGGCCGCCCCGGTGGCGCAGTGGTCTAAGCGATGGCCTCTGATCACTCGTCCGAACGGGGTCCGGGTTCGAATCCCGGTGAGGCATGGATGTTGTGTTTGTCTTACGGCACTGGCTCTCTCCCTTCTCTGGAACCAGTGACCCTAAATTAGGGACGGGCGACTGCTTATAGCCCATTTAGTTGCTCACGGTGGTCGTTAAACCTCCAATCAAAAAAAAAAAAATTCCCATTGACTAAGTACACATTTAATTCAAATTTGGAGGCCCCCCCAAAATCGGGGACCCTGGACACGTGCCCCGTGTGCCCTCCCGTAAATCAGGGCCTGTGGGTAACCAATTCTGCCATCAAAACGCAACGAGCATTTCGAAGAGAATGGAGTTCAAAAAGTGCCAAGCAAGTCAACAATTCTGTCGATGGCAAAAAAACTGGATAAAACCGGTTCTCTTCTCAGCGGTAGACATCACCCTCCGATGCCCCAAACGTGTGTGGACGATGTTCGGCAACGTTTACTTCAATCTCCCACGAAATCGTTGCACAGATTGAGCCAACAGACAGGATATTCATACGGAACTTGTCAAAGGGCAGCAAAAAAGCGAATATTCGACCATATAAAGTACACGTAATCCATCAGCTGCAGGAACCGGACAAGGGAAAGAGAGTAAGTTACTGCAAATGGTTTCAAAATTTTCTTAATTTGCGATCTGATATTCTCTCCATCACATAGTTTATGGATGAAGCCTGGTTTCATCTGTCAGGCTACGTCAATTCGCAAAACAGCAGATACTGGGCTGCCGAAAACCCACACGTTATGTGTGAAACACCGATGCATTCATAAAAGGTTGTATGGTGTGCGGTTTCGTCTACGAAAATTATTGGCCCCATTTTTTTTTCTGAGACTATCAACACTAACGTTATTGCCGCATATTCAATGAATTTGTGGAACAACTTGATGACATTGAATTGACTGAGGGCTACTTTCAGCAGGATGGCGCTACATGTCACACATCGAAAGTCTCAATGGAACTCATAACCAGCTTCTTTGATGAGAGATTAATTTCAAAAAACATATGGCCTCACTGATCTCCGGACTTAACTTCCCCTGACTTTTTTTTATGGGGCTACTTAAAGGATAGAGTTTATAAAACCCATCCAAAAACATTGGATGCATTGCGTGAAACAATCACGACTGAAATTGGCAATGTTACTGCTCGTACTCTACATGAGACATCACTGAATATGGTGCGGTGTGTTCAACTGTGTTTACAAGAAAATGGAGGACAATTCCAACATTTGCTTTGATAAAATGATTCTCCAATATCACATGTTACTGTATGATTTTGTTGTTATTTGTAAAAAAGTTATAAGTAAATCACATGGTACTGGTTTAAATGGATCACCCTGTATATCACATGTTGCCACAATATTTTATTTTGGCACACAAATGGAACTGTGGAAAAAACCGACATTACTTATTCTACAACCCAATATAATGTTCTGGCAGTATACAGTAAATACTAAATGTAAATATAGATTGTTATAATTGAATTTTTAAATTATTTTTGTTTAATTTTAAATAAATGGTGGATATTTTTTTAAAGTTTGCTTGTATCGAACATTTTCACATTAAGAGGTAGTTCAAAAGCATATTTCATGCAGTCCACTATATTAAGAGTAATTGTTTGAATTCACTAGATCATTGTGCGAATCTGTCAGTAATTGCATCTGCATCCGATTCATTTAACAATTCCTTTTCAATGGATAGCAACATGTATGATTCCAAGTTCTCCTCAGACAGCGAACTTCTTAGTCTTGTCTTTATGATCTTTAGCTTTGAAAATGTCCTCTCACATTGGACTTGACTAACTGATAGTGCACAGATGACTTTATAAAGTTCATAAAGGTTATCATATGCCTTGTCATGAAGTCTGTTGGATGCCAGAATTTTTAGTACACACGATAGGCAAGTACTACAAATTTTACACTTCTTGCAATTGGAATCTATATTCATACACCAAAGTTCGATGTAAAACAACTCCAATATTACTTGATCTTTGTTGATTTGTGGAGACAGCTTAGTAATACCTTTCAATGCTTCATCTTCAAGTCCCTTCTCTGAAATAGATTTAAACTTTGCTGGGTCCAAGCAGGATAAATCTTTATACAACTTTTTATGTTGTACAAAGCGTGAATCTAGTGACTGGACAATGTGGTCCATTATTAGGACTGCATTGTTCAGGCCCATTATTAGTTTGGCCCGTTATTAAGACTGCATTGTCCAGGTCCATTATATACAAGTAAGTAAATGCTGTCAATATTGTTTCAAACTTTAGAAAACTTTGAAAAAAAAAATTTGCTTTATGTTTTGTTTTTGCATCAAACTTTTCTGAATCTTGTATCATTGATAAGCATGTCAATAGATTTACAAAAGTGCTGAGAGCGGCATCATCAAAACGTTCAAATATAGTTGTTGCTGCATTGGATTTTCCTGACCATCTTGTCTCACCAATTAGCTTTAATCGTTTAATTTTTTCTTGTCCTAGATGTTTTCCAACAACTTCTATCTGTACAGCCATTCTCTTGTATAATTTTTCACAAAAGTTGCTAATTTCTGGAGCAAATTGAAAAAAGAAACTCCAGGCACGCAACATTTTGTTGTTTCAGTTATCACCAAATTCAAGACATGGACATATCACCATAAATGAACATGTTGATCAGCCACATCAGTAATTTTACTTTGTAAACCATTATACTGGCCATGGTAGCTTGCATCTCCATCTGTACTATCACATAAACATTTTTGGGAATGTTTCAGTTAATAGATCAAAAAGTCCCTGTCCTGTACCATCATTACTTGGCACAACTGAAAGTAGTCCTTCTCAGAAAGTAGTCACTAATAGTTGAAAGTAGTCCCTCACAGAAAGTAGTCACTAATAGTTGTAGTCGTTCACAACTGAAAGTAGTCGCTAACAGTTGTTTTTACTCAGATATGTAACCTTTAAGCACATACCGAATAATAATGCTAAACTGATTGATAAATGAATTATCTTGTGTTGAATCAACTTGAATAGAACAATGTTTTGCTTGAGAAACTTCATGACGAATTCTTTCTTATATCATATTCTTCATAATTTGGATTAACACATTAATAGTTGTTTTACTCAGATATGTAACATGTCCCCCACTGCCTTTACTTTAAGCCTTTCCTTGTTCTAATCGTTTGATTCTTTTTGTGGACTTGTTTTGTACTGCAGAAACGTGAGTTGCCGTAATGGGGTAATATTTTGCCATCAGCTGCACTGTAGCTAAAAAAAGTGCCATGATTCATGACCTCATTATCCAGAGTGTAGGCCGATTCATTTCTGTGACCTCGAAAAGGAAGTGCTTGCTTGCCTGACATCTTTATGATGTCTATAATCCTCATGACTACTCCTCTGCTTCAACACTTCTTTCTTTTTAATTAGTGAAGATGCATAAAAATTATCTAGGGTGCCATCATTAGCCACACCAATAAATTGCTGAACATTTCTAACGTGTTCTTGTCGATTCATGTAAAGCCAAGCTCTGGCTAATACACCTATAGTCACTAAAGCCACATACAAAGGGTGATGGATTACAAGTGTTGGGAGACTCGAAGGCCAAGAAGTATGAACAATATACGCACCTATTTTCTTGATTATATGTGAGCCATTTTCTTGGGACTGAGTCATTCATAATTTTCATCTCATACAAACGAGCATCAAATGGCAGATCATCAAGTGGCTGAACTGGATGTTCAGCAAAAAAACTGTTTCAGATTTGCTCATGATGGATATTGGAAGATTCCAGCAGTTGATCTTTGATTTTCTTGTGTAGGTTCATTAGGTTCATTTATAGGATGTGCTTCAGAAACCCAAGTCATGTATGCCTGATAGTACATCTGATTCCCTGTAACTAGTTGAAGCTATGGGTTCAGATATTGCAACTACAGGTACCGTGTTTCCTCGAAAATAAGACCCGGTCTTATATGTTAATTTTTGCTCCAAAAGACGCATTAGGGCTTATTTTCAGGGGATGTCTTATTTTTTCATGTACTACAAACTTCTTTCTCTCTTTTTTTTTTCATCTACATTTATTCATGTACAAAAATCTACATTTATTCAAATGCAGTCATGTCATCTTCTGGAACATCGTCATAACTCTCCAAACCCTGAATTCTGGCCTGAATTTCTTGTGACTCCATTTCCTGTAGAACTATTGACCCCAATCTCTAATGTCCAGCAATAAAGCTCTCCTTAAATGAGCACTTCTTGTCCATGTAGGCTGCGCGTAGTGCATTGGCAACACAACACAGCTGTCAGTGATTTCATCCCATGAATTCTTCACCCAAGTCATGACCTCTTGCAGGCTAGGCTTCACAAAGCTTCCACGCTGATTTCTCTCCATTCTGTTTTCAATGTAGTCATTGATTTCTATGTGCAGGTGATCCTTGAATGGCTTGTTTATTGCAATATCAAGAGTCTGGAGATAGGCAGTCATTCCTGCGGGAATCATTATTTGATCTATTCTTCTCTCTGCAAGGAAGATCTTCATGTTTTAAGCGCGGTGAGTGCTGGCTGAATCCCAGACTAGCAGACCTCTTTGGCCACCTCGCAAAACAAGTGGTAGCATTAAATCGACCCATTTTCTTATAACTGCATGTGTGCACCAGGCTTTTTCGGTTTCAAGAACATAAATGCCTGAAACACGTTCAATCTTATCTTTCTTGCCCTTAGTGATGATTAGAGGTGGGGCTTTCTTTCCATCCAGACGAATTGCCAAAACACAGGTAACACATGCACTTTCGTGACCAGTGGAGGGAATGTAGTTTGACGAGGCACCCCTCTGATCAATTGTCGTTTGAGATCCTTGGCCCATAAACACTGCAGTTTCATCCATAGCAATCATGTTGGAGAGTTGGTATTTAGAAAAGTCGATGCCATCAACAAAGGACTTGAATGCAAGTGCACGTTTAATAACTTCAGTATCTTCCAGCTTGAACAGTATTGTTGAACTTCTTAGAGACACTGTGTTGCGCTCCAGCCAGTGTTGTGATGCTTTGAGTTCTTCTGGGGATATTTCTAACTGTGGTGCGATTGCAAGGGCAAATGCTTGAATATCAGCCCTGCACACAACCAAAGCCTTTGCTCTCCTGTCAGCAATCCATTCACAGATGATGTCTTCCAGCTCAGGAAATAATGGTTGCCGACCTGATCCACATTTGCGCTTCTTAGCATTTCCCTCGTCCACCTGTTGACTGAGGTTATCGTACTCTGCTCGCCATTTTTGGACCATTCGGAGGTCCAACTTATAAGATTCTTGCCCCGGGAGTCCTCCACGATTCCTTTCTTGTACCCGACGGAATAGCTCTTTCTTTTTGCACTCATCTTGTCTGGAGGTCAAAATATTATTCCCTTTAAATCTACCATTAAATCAAGTGTTAATTGAAGACTGTGTTAATTGTTAATCAACACAGGAGTGGCAACAAAAATGATGACAGTTAAGAATGTACGTTCAGCCCCAAAATATTAACTTTCTGATTTTAAGAATTATTTCAGACACTGTTGCCAACACAATAACTTAGACAGGGATGAACCCCTTTTGTAATCCATTGAAGGCAGTTAGAACACTTCTTACTTTTTCATTGAGTTCGCATGTGCCCCCCCCCCCATTTTTTTAAACACACCGCCTGTTGATAAATAACTTTCTCGCCAAATATAGTGTTCTTTTTTTTTTTTATTTTTGATTGGAGGTTTCACGACCACCGTGAGCAACTCAATGGGCTATAAGCAGTCGCCCGTTCCTAATTTTGGGTCACTGGTTCCAGGGAAGGGAGAGAGCCAGTGCCGTAAGACAAACACAACATCCATGCCTAACCAGGATTCGAACCCGGACCCCTTACGGACGAATGATCAGAGGCCATCGCTTAGAAATATAGTGTTAACCGGTAAAGTTTCCCACGTCGGATTCCCTTTTCGGAACTGGACGTTACAGCTGCTGAACAAAAGACTGCTTCTTTTCATCTCTCGCAAGCTCTCTGAACCGAACTGAATGCATGCGCCATAATTACAAAAATCATATCCTTGGCTGAGTTTTCTTTTCAATTGGCTTTCTTTCTTACTGTGGATATTCAAGGCAAATTAAACTCATGAACAGGGTATCCTCCAGTGATTTTGGCACTCGCTTCAGTTTTTTTAAACAGTGATAGGGGTGCTGACTACAGTACTATGTATCGTAACGGGCTTATTTTTGGGGTAGGGCTTATATTACGAGCATCCGGAAAAATCATGCTAGGGCTTATTTTCCGGTTAGGTCTTACTTTCGGGGAATTACGGTAGTAAAGATACTGGAACAATGAAGCCAGAAGAAGTACTGGACCTGAGCTGGTGAGTAAAGGATACCATTGTATTTGTCTCTACATTGAAAGTAGCTCTCTCCTGTTCTTGTAACTCGCAAATCATTGCATCATCATCCCCATGAGTATTGTTTCTTGCTTCTTGATTATTTATTGTGGAACTGTACATTGATATAGATGGTGGTTGCTGTATTATAAAATCTGCAATGGACCTGCATCGCTTGGCTGATTCCTGGCTTTCTGCTTATTGTTGCTCTTTGCGTTTCAGTGATCCAGATTTATGCTTTTTTTTTCCATGCTGGTAAGGATAATATTCCTGGAATTAAAACTTAATTAAAAATAATCTACGTTGGGAAAAATTAACATCTGCAATGTCTACAGAACTCATTCAATATAAACAAAGTTTGTTTTCACAAGGTTTCTTAAAACAAATGAAAATTTCTACTTACAATCAGCACACACTACCGATTTATGCTTTGTACAAACAAATTGACTGCACACACAACACCTGGCAGTTGTTTTGATGTCTTGTTCCCTGGTGCGGTAGAAACTAAAACGGCTGGGTGGATGTTTGTTTGATTGAAGGTTTAACGACCACTGTGAGCAACTCAATGGGCTGTAAGCAGTTGCCTGTTCCTAATTTAGAGTCACTGGTTCCAGGGAAGGGAGAGAGCCAGTGCCGTAAGACAAACACAACATCCATCCCTCACCGGGATTCGAACCTGGATTCCTTTCAGACGAATGATCAGAGGCCATCGCTTAGACCACTGCGCCAACAGGGCGGCCTGACTGGGGCTAGAATCCCGCTATTTACACAATATTGTTAGTGAAGGCCATTTGTTCCGTCATTCCATGGCGATTTTTTTTAATTCTGGAAATGACATTTTTTAAGACTCTTTGATTGGTTATGGTATTTAGGATGCAGTGATTTGATTAGCTGTCAATTTAGTAATGTAGATGTTTGATTGGTTGTTCATACTTTAGTTGGAGTCTCAGTTATTTTTCTGAGTAACATTTCCTATATAAGTAAGTTATTAGATCTGGGGTGGTGTGGGAGCCGCGGATGGCTTAGTGGTTAGCGAGTCAGACTGTCAACAGAGGGTCCCCAGGTTCAATCCTGGGCTGATCTTCCAGAGATGGTGTGATTTGCTAACAATCGCTGAATATCCGCCGTGCATCGGACGAGTACGTTAAATGATGGCCTCCAGTTACGTTGGGTATCAATTCCTACTCCTCCCCTTCCCGACTTTCTCTCACCCCTCTATGAACAGTATCGTACTTGTACGGTGGCACCATCTACTGTGCTCTTTCTCACTTCCAAACTGTTCTGTCAAAGTCACTAGACTTGCTCTCTCTGTTTCTAGTGGACCCGCTGTAGGTGGTTTGGGCCTAAAGCTTCTCTGTGGACGGAAGTTCTACATGAAAATGCCTGGCTGTCTCTCTCTCTGGGGTGGTGTAGCCACATTTGGCATAGTGGCCAGCGTTCGTGACTTCCACAGAGAAGACCTCGGCTTCAATCTCAGACAGGTACAAATGCTGGAACCACTAAATATCTGCCGTGCGTTGGATGGGCACGTTCAGCCGTCGGGTCCTGGGTACTGGCCCCCGGTAATAAATACGGGCGTCTTCCTTCCCCTTTCTACCTCACTTCCGTGTCACTTTCCTATTGGGCACTCTAGCCCAAATCTCCTAGCTTCCTATTTTTTATTTTTTTAGATTGGAGGTTTAATGACCACCGTGAGCAACTCAGTCGCCCGCCCCTAATTTAGGGTCACTGGTTCCAGGAAAGGGAGAGAGACAGTGCCGTAAGACAAACACAACATCCATGCCTCACCAGGATTCGAACCCAGACCCCGTTCGGATGAATGATCAGAGGCCATCGCTTAGACCACGGTGCCACCGGGGCGGCGCTTCCTATTTCTAAGGGTTGTTTAAAACCAGGGGTCAGACACTCCCTAAAATCCTCTACATATGATCTGATCTGGGCGGTGTGGGCCGGCAATAGTATTACTAAAGACGTACTTACAGTGCTCTTAATTATTGTTAATAAAAAAATGAATTCAGAGACATTATTTCCCAATTACAGTAATACACATTCGTCCGTTCTGAAATATCCTCACTTTTAGGCCTTACAGAGCTCCTAATTATATTAATAATAAAAAAAAATTCAGAGGCTCCCTCTCCCCCCATTTAAAGTACCCAATTACAGTAATAGAAAAATTAAATAAGAAGAATACATCTGTTCCGAGAGGCCGTTTTGAGATGCCTCAAATTTCCTCACTCTCATTTTGAAATTTCTATGGCTATGCGATCCCTAGAGTTAAATTGTAAAATAATTTCCCCTGCTTGTTTTGTCATGAATAATCTTGTTATTCCTCTTCAAATTGGTCCTCAAAACATTTATATCTTTGAAAGACTGACGAAATAATATTTTGTGAATATTGTTATTGAATCCAAAAGCATGTTTCTGTTTATATGATTAAATGTAACTTTTCTACCTGTGCTACCTGACTATTAAAATAAAAGAAACTTACATACATAAACATAATAAAAACATATACAAACAAATAAATAAATACAAAAATATAAAGGTAATTTTTTTTTTATTCTGTAACGGTTATTTCATATCTTAGGTAAGGATGGGAAATGTAGAATGATCCAATAGTCTCTAGTTATTGAAGAATATCAGGTAGCGTTCTTCACTGAGATGTGTTGTATATTTCTTCTATTTATAATTGACTCGTAATGCTGGAGAAATTATGTTAGTATATGTGTGGACGATTTTCCTGGCGTGTCTGTTATAAGATAGAGAAAGCTTTTTTTTTAGGGGAAGAATGAATTCCCTGTCAAAGTCTTCCAAACACATAATTTTAATGGTGTTTTTCTGTAACAAGATAAGAGAACTGTTTGAGGAAACAGAGATCAACTTACAAAATTCCCAATTCATCATCATTGTCAATCATTATCAATCCACTGCTGGATGGTCTCCCCAAGTATCTTCCACAACGGTCTGTCTTGTGCCAGCTTCCTCCATGTTACTCCTGCATACTTTCGAATTTCATCCACCCATCTCTCATGTGGTCTTCTTCTGAGTCTTTTCCTGTCCCTTGGAATCCAGTCTAATTTCGGCTGTCCATCGATGGTCTGTCCTTCTGGCAATATGTCTAGCCCATTACCATTTCAAGGATTTTACTCTGATCGTGATGTCTTCCGTTCTTGTCATTTTTCTGATCCACGAGTTCCTTTTCTTATCTCACCTGGTTACACCAAGCATACATCTCTGCATGTTTCTTTCAGTTGTCTGCGGTTTTTGTATGTCTTTTTTAGTTAAGGTCCACGTCTGAGTATCACACGAAACACCTTAAGACATAATGACATATTGCTCTTGAAAATTACACTGTTTCTTCCAAAAGCTCTGCATCCAAGTTTTGTAACACCGATTAATTTATTCATCAAAAAGACCCTCACTTGATGTCTGCTGCCCAAGATAAATGTAGGTATCGGTTATCTCCAGCTTTTCTTCATCAATCGATATATCTTCATTTCTTGTAAAAACATTGTACATCACTTTTCTCTTCTGAAAGTTCATTTTTAATCCCACTTCTTTACTCTTGTCCGCAAGTTCCTGCATCATACTCTGCAGCTCTGATAGGGTAGTTGCCAAAATGACAACATCATCAACCAAACGAAGGTGAGTTAGATAATCCCCATTAATCTTCATCTTTTGTTTTCACAGTTCAGTGATTGAAATACACTTTCCAATGTGTGGCATTAAAGAGTTTGGGAGATATAGTGTCACCTTGTCTCACTCTCTTTCCAAGTTTTATGGGTACTGTATTCTCAAATAGCAGAATCCTTGTACTTGCATTTTCATATATTTATTAATAATATTAATGTATGCATCTTCAATACCACAGGATTTCAAACCCATTGTAACTGCTGATGGTTTCACCGAATCAAAGGCCTTGTCATAATCGATAAAAGCCATGCATATCCCTCGCTCTTTCAATTAGTTTTCTCAGTACGTGGATATGATCTATAGTGCTGTAGCCACTCCTGAATCCAGCTTATTCTTTTGGTTGAGTAATGTTCAGTGTTGCCTCCAAGCGGTGTAAAAGATATTTAGTGAAGATTTATAAACCACTGATAGGAGGCTGATAGGTCTGTAGTCCCTGAGATCCTCAATGTCACCTTTTTTATGTAGCAGGATCATTGTAGCATTATTCCAATCCTCAGGAATCTTCCCATCACTAAGGCATTGAGTGAAATTTTGGGCGAGTACTGTTTCAATGTCTCCACTTGTTTCTTCAATGTTGTCTATGGTAATTCCATTTTCTCCTGGAGCTTTTCCCCGGTTTCATATTCTTGATCGCATGTGCAACTTCTGCTGGGAGGACTGGAAGAACTCTGGTACTAGTACCTTTCATGATGTCTGGAGTACATGTATCATCCCTTTCATATAGTTTTGAGTAGAAATCTTTCACTCTTGTCAAAATTTTACCTCTATTTCTTGTTACACAACCATCTTCTTTTCTCAGTGACATAATGTATTTTCTTCCCTTACTGAGATGTCCCTTTGCTCTCTCCCAATTATATTATAATCTTAAAAAACCCTAAGACAGGGTGCCCATGCATCCTTGAAAACCTGGAAAATCCTTGGAATTTCAAAAATAAATTCAAGGCCTGGAATGTCCTTGAATTTTAAAATCCCACAACCGAAAAATTTAGATCGGAATTTTCGATCTTTTTCCTTTTGCTATTTTTCACTTTTTTTCTGCAATCCCCCATTGACATCGGAAGTCAAGAAAAGTAAACTTCAAAGCAGCTGTGTCACTGGGAGAAAGGGTGCACTGCGGTTTGACGGGGAGTTAAGTAGGTCAAGATTTGATCCGTGAAAAGCAGATAATGGAATTTTGTGTAAAATGCAGATGAATTTTGCAAAACCTTGTCAAAAAATTGCTCAATAAATGCCCGCTGCAGTATGCTCTTGTGCGGCACATGAAGTGTTTAGATCCTAAATTAATGAATGCTGAGAAGGAATCTTGTTTTAAAAGTTTCAAGATTATTCTAGAAATTCTCGTGGATGCAAATCATCTGAAACCTGGTGTTGTTGACACTATTATGCTGCAGTTAAAGGATTTTATAAGTAGTGTTGCAGCAGTAACTTCAGATTTTAAACTTTTTGATAACAATTATGAGGAATTAAGAATAGATGTGTTATTTTATGAACATTTATCCTCAAGTAAAAATTATGATCTGTTGTAGGAAGTAATTGAAAAGCTGCTGTTGTTCTAGCATGGACAGGCATCAGTGGAGAGAGGATTCTCCATTAATAAGGAACTAATAATTGACAATATGAAAGAAAACTATTGTTTTACAAAGAATAATATATGATCATCTAATCTGTTATCATTCTTGGTATTTAATTCAATGTGTACAAACTGGTTACCCCACAGAAGTATTTGAAAAATGACATGCATCCAAAATCCATCAATTATGTTGAGACTTGTGAATATGAAGGCTTCTTAATGTGAAAGTGAAGAAAGGATTTTATTTCTGAATAACATGAAAGTTTTCTAATTTTGCTGTGTTGAAATTTCAATATGAAAGTGAGCTAATATGTTATTAAAATCTTTAGTATTTTTTTCCAATTCATTAAATTTAAATATTTCTTTTATTAATGGTAAAAAGGTAAATGTTATATTATAAAGTATGATATAAATAATTAGATGAAAATTTGGTATTAGCATAAATCTAAAAATCATACAAAAGTGACTTAATGTGTTATACATACCTGTAGATAATTCTAAAATAGATATTAAGTGTTTTATTGCTATGATAATTTTGTGTTTGAGAAATTGGGAGTTTTGAACATACAGAAAGAATTAATGCGATGCATATAAATGCTTTATGAAGATAATGAGTATCATAATACAACACACATAATTCTTGATATATATATATTCATTGCGGTTTAGGACATTGAAAAATTCATCCTTGAATTTTTTCCTGAAGGTACTTAAAAGTCCTTGAATGTCCTTGAATTTTTCCCCTGAAAAAGAGTTGGCACCCTGCTAAGGTAACCACTGGAAGAATGTACCAGTATGTTCACAT
The DNA here is from genome assembly GCA_039090855.1 of Macrothele yani. NCBI lineage: Eukaryota > Metazoa > Arthropoda > Arachnida > Araneae > Macrothelidae > Macrothele > Macrothele yani. The sequence goes on from JAYWMT010000151.1 coordinate 168,361, forward strand.
GAAAAATGTGATAGTTAATTTGATGGTTTTCCTAACAAATGATTCAACAGTCTCTTTTAATATTGAGGCCTAAGATAATAACAGGAAGAGTGCACCAGTATGTTCACATGAAAAATGTGATAGTTTTCCTAACAAAAATGCTGCAACAATCTCTTCTAATATTGAGGTAAATTATATTAGTTTCTCTGCGAGTAAATTTACCTTAATTAATATTAGAAGAGCCTGTTGGAGTATTTTAACACAATTTCATCTGTGAGTAAAATCTTTGAAACCCTAAGATAACCACTGATCTTAAAAACCATTTATCTCTACCACTGAAAGAGTGTACCCGTCAATATGTTAACATCAAATGTGTTTGTGATCTTAAAACCCATTTAGCCCTACCACTGAAAGAATGTACCAGTCAGTATGTTCACATCAAATGTGTTAGTGATCTTAAAACCCATTTATCCCTACCACTGAAAGAGTGTGCCAGTTAGTATGTTCACATCAAATGTGTTAGTGATTTTAAAAACAATTTATCCCTACCACTGGAAGAGTGTACCAGTCAGCATCCATTTAACCCTACCACTTTTGGGGATAAGTGGGGGAAACGCGATAAATCCTTGAAACTACAATGGGCTAGATATATTGTTAGAAGCCGCTGAAATGGGAGGAGGTGAAATGTTAATTCAAATATAAGGTTGTTTTAAAGCCAAACAAGGTGTAAAATTTTGTGGTTTACCTAGCGAGGTGCAGAAATGTCTAGTTAGTGTTAAAAAAAAAAAAAAAAAAGGAGGGGGTATCTCCTCCTTTAGATACAATCCTATTGTTTTAATACCTTGGCGAAAATCATTAGCATTTAAAAAAATCATCTTTCCTAATTGTTTAAGGTGTGTGTGTGTGGGGGGGGGGGGAGAGAGATTTATAACCTTTCCAACACATTAGAATGTAATTTTCTAAGGAGATTATGCTGGAGACAATTCAAACACCGCACACAAGACCTAACCGTTTTCTCAAGCAGACGTCACATGATTTCCTTAGCCTACTAACTCCAATAACAAAGCTATTTTGATCTCACAAGACAAAAAAAAAAAAAAAAATAGGTTGAATAATTTTCACTTATACCTGTGGATTCAGTTTCTGTTCTAAGGTAATGTTGCTGTAGACAATTCAAACTATTTTGTTGCTGCAGACAATTCAAACTATTTTATGATGCATTAATATGTATATATATTCATGCATCACATAATAGTTTTTGGTCTTTAAAATGGTGTATCTGATATTTCCTTAGAAGTTGTCCTTTCCTTAAAAGTTTAGATAAAAAGTCCATAAATAAATTCAGCAAAAGCAACATTACACAATATTGAAAAACATTTAATTTTAAATTAAGACACTTTGAAACAAGAACTGGTATTATTATGAACATAAGAAGTGACCAATAGCAAATATTGATGAATCTTCTGAATCATTTCAACATACAAAAGGTTCGTAAAAATATCTATATCTACTGTTTCAGCAATCCATGTTAGCACGTGTCAAGACAACAAATCTGCAGCAACATGCTCTGTTGGTGTAGCTTAGTCATTGAGAGCATAATTTGCATAATTAACTCAACACAGATTATTGGAAAGATGTGTACAGCTTTCGGACTGCAAAGAATTGGATGAGCCTTGCCATATCAGAAACGATCTGACCCAGTCGTCCTGGCCATTAAAGTCAGTGTCTGAAATGGAGAAAAAAATCTAATTAAATAGATAAATATTTACAATAATGGGTCTGTATACAAAGTATTCAAATGGACACCATCATAAAATTATCTTCAACATATTACTAAGCTGTTCTCTGATATTCAGAGGTTAATTCCTCACAGAAGGACCATTTACAGTAATCTTGACAAACAGTTTGGACTTTATCCACAAGACATTTTGGTATTTCATGCAGATATAGTGTCTATCCCATACCGGACACAAGACCTAATCTTTTTCTCAAGCAGACATCCCATGGTTTCTTTGGCCTAATAACATTGCATTCCAATAATGAAGTTATTATGATCTCACAAGACACTATTTTTTTTTTAAAGAAATAATTCAAAATTAACTAATTTTAATCTACAGTATAACAGTTTATGCAGATGTTTCTGTCTCCATTTACAGTTATCTCAGCACACAGTTATGGATTTTTATCTATAAAATTTTTGGTATTTCATGCAGATATATTTTGACAATTTGTTGTTTGGGAACAGAGTTGATTTCATTAATGTCTATGACACACTACACACAAGACCTAATCTTTTTCTTAAGCAGACATCTCATGATTTCCTTGGTCTACCAACTGTGTACTCCAGTAATGAAGCTCTTTTGATCTCACAAGACACTTAAAAAAAAAGAAATAGGTTGACTAATTTTCACCTATACCTTTCTTTCCTGTTAACAGTGCACTCCAATAATGAAGCTATTTTGATCTCACAAGACACTTAAAAAAAAAAAAAAGAAATAGGTTGACTAATTTTCACCTATAACGGTTTACGCAGATGCTTCTGTCTCTATTTACAGTAATCTCGACACACAGTTTTGGACTTTATCCATAAAATTTCTGGTATGTCTTGACATTGAGTTCAAGTTTCATTAACGTCTATCACACACCTCACACAAAAACCTTTTGCACTTTATACTATTTTTCTCCAGCAGATCTATTGATATTCCAATAATAAAGCTATCTTGATTTTACAAGACATCTCGACATTCAGTTCAAGTTTCATTCGCATACCACACACAAGACTTTTTGTACTTTATAATCTTTTTCTCAAGCAGATATATTGTGATATTCCAATAATGAAGCTATCTTGATCTCACAAGACACTTTAAATTTTTAGAAAAAAGGTGAAATATGCAGATGTTTCCAAGACATAATTTGGCTAAAACAAAATAATCAGTTATAACATTAAGTTTTGGGTATTAAATATTATCAGTAAGGCATCTTAGGATGAAGTGCCTTTGAAAATATCACAACATTCAATTTCGCTACACCAAGACTGTCTTTTTCTCAAACTGATCTTTTTCTAAATCTGGTCTTTCTATGACTTTCTTTTTTTTTCTGTCACTTTGGTTCTCTTAATCAGTCTATCAATATAGCTTCTCTCCCCCCCTCCCCCACTTTTTTCTTCAGATTAACAAGATATAAAGATTCATCTAATCTTCAGCTTATCCCCATCAATCGATGTAAATTGGCATATAAAACTGGGCTGGAGAGCTTTTGGAAGAAATGGTACAATTTTTAAGAGCAGTATATGCCATTATGTCTTCAAAAAAAAATGTTTATCTTGTCAATGCTTACATATGGAGCTGAGACATTGACCTTAATTAAAAAAGTTATGCAAAGAATACAGACAAGTCAAAGAAGCATGGAGAGATGCATGCTCGGTATGACTAGGAAAGATAAAAAGAGGAATTTATGGATAAGGAAAATGACATCATAACCACAGTATGAAATGGGCTGGACATGTTGTCAGAAGAATGAACGACCAAAATTTTAGACTTGATTCTGAGTGGAAGACCCCAGAAGAAGATGGATAGATGAAATTTGAAAGTATGTGGGAGTGACATAGATGAGACAGGTTTAAGACAGACAGGTGTAAAAGAAACTTTGGGGAGGGGGACCTTCATCCAGCAGTGGATTGATAATGATTGACAATGATGATATTCCAATAATGAAGCTATCTTGATCTCACAAGACCAAGACAAACATACTTACAAGTCTCCTCAAAATTATATTGCATATGCATCATCACTCTATTAAATATATTAAACAGCCATTGACACAACAACTTTTGTCTAACAACACCAGTGTAAACAACTCGAGAGGAATAATTTGTTTTTCAACAAAGAACTACGATAAAAAAAATTAATAAAAGGACATGGTTAATATAAATGGAAATGGACGATGTCATCACTCTTTCCACGTTATTTTTTTAAACAACGCATAGCGACTGAAAAATTGTATTCCGGCACTGCTGGGATCGAACCCCAGAACTCTCGATAACTAGTCGAGTGCGTTCGAATTTACGCTACAGCGCCAACAATTCTCAGCGGAATGCGTGGTTTATCAGTCAGCATCTGACTACACGAATGCGTAGTCAGACATGATTTCTTACTTGAAAGTTTTCTTCTCTCATATAAAATGAGAACTTCTACAGGTTCATAAATCGTAAAAATTTGGATGTCTTTTTTATAGGTTGGTGACATATCCATGTTACCATAATAAATTCTTTCTACCTTTCATTGTGTCTGAAAAAAATCATAAAACAGATTTCAAATACTTTATAACAAAATTATTTTTAGAAAAAAATAATGACAATAAAATAAAACTGAAGTGATTTTAAATTACATAAACTGAAAAAGCTGATGGAACTGCTTGGCCTTCCTGAAAAATAATTCTCTCTCTAATATACACTGACAGAAAAAAATCCCAACACCAAGAAGGGGTTGTGTTAGATAAACGACAGTTGGTAGGCGGTGAGAGTACAACTGTAAGATGACGTCTATGCAAATTTCGCGCTCGGCGCATACGTGTGGTGCTAGTAGCACCCCTCGGAACATGCAAAGCAGGTTTGCTGTAAATATGCGCTGTAACGTTCGTGAGCGTTAGTTATCGTTGAGATTCGACGTAGTGTGTTGATGTTAGTCAAGAATGCCTTTAAGAAGACGAAGAAGCCATTATCAACAGCTCACGGAGTTTGAACAAGATCGTGTAATAGAGCTACGAGAAGGTGGATTTTCGTTCCGCAATATTGCAGAACGACTTGGCAGGAATGTAGCCACTGTGCATGATTGTTGGCAGCGGGGGTCAAGGGAAGGTACTGCCTCAAGAAGACCGGGTTATGGCCGGCCAAGTGGCACTAGTGAGAGGGAAGACCGCCGTGTACGGCGTATGGCCGTGGCGCATCGTACCACGTCTGTGGCAGCAATTCGAGCTGCAGTTGCCACCACAGTGACACAACGAACTGTTACAAATCGGTTACTTGAAGGACAGCTCCGAGCCAGACGCCCTGTAGCGTGCATTCCACTTACTCCAAACCACTGTCGTTTGCGACGTCAGTGGTGTCTAGCTAGAGCTCATTGGAGGACGGAGTGGAGATCTGTTGTGTTTTCTGATGAAAGCCGATTCTGCCTGGGTGCCAGTGATGGCCATGTGTTGGTTAGAAGGAGGCCAGGTGAGCGCCTGCAACCAACCTGTCTGCGGCCGAGACACACTGGACCTACACCTGAAGTTATGGTCTTGGGAGCAATTTCCTATGACAGCAGGAGCACTCTTGTGGTTATCCCACGCACCCTGACGGCACAGTTGTACGTCGTTCTGGTGATTCAACCTGTTGTGCTGCCATTCATGAACAGCATTCCAGGGGATGTTTTCCAACAGGATAACGCTCGCCCGCATACCGCCGTTGTAACCCAACATGCTCTACAGAGTGTCGACATGTTGCCGTGGCCTGCTAGATCACCAGATCTTTCACCAATCGAGCACGTATGGGACATCATTGGATGACAACTCCAGCCTCACCCCCAACCAGCATTAACCGTCCCTGTATTGACCGACTAAGTGCAACAGGCATGGAACTCCATCCCACAAACTGACATCCAGCACCTGTACGACACAATGCATGAACGTTTGTGTGCTTGCATTCAACATTCTGGCGGTTACACCGGTTATTAATGTACCAGCATTTCACATTTCAAATGGCTCTTCTCGCGCTTACAATAAGCTGTGATCTTGAAACCTTAATCGATTAAATATGCTACCTATACAAATGTATTGCCACCATTTCATTCCTCTACAACTATTTTTTCGTGGTGTTGGGATTTTTTTTTTCCGTCAGTGTATATAATTTCTCATATCTGCAACACGGGATGTAAGGTCAGGTGATGCGTAACATCACAGCCTCTCCCTGACAAATGTCAACCCCGCCTTCTCGTGGTGCATCCTGTTCCCACTAAAGGGGCTCTGACGACCGCCCATAGTGGTATAACTATACCATCAGGATTAGAGGAAATTCTATCCCACACTCACCAACCCGCTTGGCCAGCGTGGTGAGTTATGGCCAAACCCCTCCAAAATGATTCCACAACTTAAATCTTGGCCCTCAGTCTCCGGCAGCTGGAATGTACCTGGCCAAGGCAGCGGCCAGTGCGACATGAAGGCAGAGGGTGCTAAGAATCCCCGGAGGACCGGACTAGGCTGCCATCTGATGCTGACCTTGGCTACTTACAATGGACGCTCCCTATCTTCTGATTCAAGGCTTCTTGAATTGGAAGAGGAACTACAAAGGATCAAGTGGGACATCGTCGGGCTAAGTGAGGTAAGGAGAAAAGGAGAAGATCTCATTGAACTGAAAAGTGGACATCTCTTCTACTATCGTGGGACAGATACTGGCAGAACTAGTGGTGTTGGATTTATAATAAACAAGAAACTGAAGGATAAAGCTGTAGAAGTTGAAAGTTCCTCTGACAGAGCTGCACGACTTGTTATCCAACTCTCGAAAAGATACCAGGCTCAGATTATTCAAACTTATGCACCCACCACAAGTCATCCTGAAGAAGAAATTGAAGAATTTTATGAGGAAATTTGTCATCTAAATAATAAAGGCAAGCAGTACTTGAAAATAATTATGGGAGATTTCAATGCAAAAATAGGGCAACGGCAACAGAATGAAACTTCAGTAGGTAAATTCGGTCACGGCAACAGAAACCAGCGTGGAAATACTCTCGTTGAGTTTGCAGAGGCAGAAGGGTTTTTCATCTTGAACTCCTTCTTCAAGAAAAAGCCACACAGGAAATGGACATGGAGACATCCAAATGGGACGACAAGTGAAATTGATTTTATTATGTGTAACAAAAAATTCGTCATAGAAGACTGCAGTGTGCTAAACAAGTTCAACACAGGTAGTGACCATAGATTGGTGAGATGTAAGATGCACCTCAGCACTAAACTTGAACGCGGCAAGCTCATAAGACAAACAAAATCTATTGACATAACCAACCTTAAAAAACACCATAATACCTTCAAGTTAGAACTTAAGAACAGGTTCTCTGCTTTAGAAGGCCTAACAGCGGAAGAAGTGGACATCTCTGAAGTTAACAGAAAAGTAACCAAAGCTCTTATGGAAACAGCAACAAAATTAGCTGGGTCTAAGAACAAGTTGCATGTGAACAAATTATCAGGAAAAACCAAAATGTTGATGCAAAAAAGAAGAGAGATGAGGACAACTAAAGAAGATGTGACTTCCAAAGTGGAATATATAGAGCTATGCAAGACAGTAAGAAAAAGTATCACTGAAGACGTAAGGAAATTCAACTGTGAACTAGTGAGGAAAGCAATTGAAAACAACCAAAGCCTAAAGATAGCAAAGGGACATCTCAGTAAGGGAAGAAAACAGATTATGGCACTGAGAAAAGAAGATGGTTCTGTAACAAGAAATAGAGGCAAAATTTTGACAAGAGTGAAAGATTTCTACTCCAAATTATATGAAAGGGATGATATATGCACTCCAGACATCATGAAAGATACCAGTACCAGAGTTCCTCCAGTCCTTCCAGCAGAAGTTGCACATGCAATCAAGAACATGAAGCAAGGAAAAGCTCCAGGAGAAGATGGAATTACTGTAGACATCATACAAGAAGCAAGTGGAGAAATCGAAACAGTACTCGCCCAAATTTTCACTCGATGCCTTAATGAAGGAAAGATTCCTGAGGATTGGAACACCGCTACAATGATCCTGCTACATAAGAAAGGTGACATTGAGGATCTCGGAAACTACAGACCTATCAGCCTCCTATCAGTAGTTTATAAAATCTTCACTAAAGTTCTTTCACACCGCTTGAAGGTAACACTGGACATGGCTCAACCGAGAGAACAAGCTGGATTCAGGAGTGGCTACAGCACAATAGATCATATCCACGTGCTGAGAGAACTAATTGAAAGAGCGAGGGAATATGAACTTCCATTGTGCATGGCTTTTATCGATTATGAAAAAGCCTTTGATTCGGTGAAACCATCAGCAGTTACAATGGCTCTGAAAACCTGCGGTATTGAAGATGCATACATTAATATTATTAATAACATCTATGAAAATGCATGTGCAAAGATTAGGCTGTTTGAAAATACAACACACGTAAAAATTGGAAAGGGAGTGAGACAAGGTGACACCATATCTCCGAAGCTCTTTAATGCCACATTGGAGGGTGTTTTTCAGTCGCTGAGCTGGGAAAACAAGGGGATAAAGATTAATGGAGATTATCTAACCCACCTTCGTTTTGCTGATGACGTAGTCATTTTTGCAACTACCCCATCAGAGCTGCAGAGTATGATCCAGGAACTTGCTGACAAGAGTAAAGAAGTGGGATTAAAAATGAACTTTCAGAAGACAAAAGTGATGTTCAATGCTTTTACAAGAAATGAAGATTTATCGATTGATGGAGAAAAGCTGGAGATAACAGACACGTACGTTTATCTTGGACAGCAGATATCAAGTGAGGGTCACATTGATGAAGAAATTAATCAGCGTACAAAACTTGCCTAGAGAGCTTTTGGAAGAAACAGCATAATTTTCAAGAGCAATATGCCATTATGTCTTAAAAGAAAAGTGTTTGATCAATGCATCCTTCCAGTGCTTACGTATGGTGCAGAGACGTGGACCTTAACTAAAAGAGACATACAAAGGCTGCAGACAACTGAAAGTAGCATGGAGAGGTGCATGCTTCGTGTAACCAGGAGAGATAAGAAGAGGAACTCGTGGATCCGAAAAATGACAAGAGTGGAAGACATCATGATCAGAGTTAAATCCCTGAAATGGCAATGGGCTGGACATACTGCCAGAAGGACAGATCATCGATGGACAGCCGAAATTTTAGATTGGATTCCAAGGGACAGGAAAAGACCCAGAAGAAGACCACATGGGAGATGGGTGGATGAAATTCGAAAGTATGCAGGCGTGACATGGAGGAGACTGGCACAAGACAGACCGTTGTGGAGGAAACTTGGGGAGACCTTCGTCCAGCAGTGGATTGATAATGGTTGACAATGATGATGATGATCTGCAACACATCTTAATTCCATTCCTCATATGATCAGAGCATGCCTTACTACAAATCTCCCCTTGAAAGTAATGCTTCTCCCCCTCCCCCCCCAATACACAAATCCTCACTGTTGTAAATCATAGTAAGAACAACTATAATTTGATATACAGCCATTCGGGGACTCTTGAGAATCGGAGACTCATTTTAATAGTAAGATAAGTTCAAATTGGTTGAACACACTTCCTCAAATGAGCTTGCACTCCCATTGGCTGGCAGCATTCATGCTTAAATATTTAAGAGGGGATAAAGGGGTGGGCTCAAAAAATCTGGGTGGGCTGAATCAGATAAACAGATCCACTTTGTTTTTTCTAGTTCATGAGATAAGATGTTTCGACAAAAATTAAGTACACATTTGTAGCAAGAAACTGGGTGATCTTAAGATCAAGTGACATTTTTTAGGTTTAAAATTATATTATCATTCTCTAATAATGATAAAGTTATTTTGATCACACAAAATAATTTAAATAAAAAAATAGCTCAATTTGATAAATTTCACGTAACGGCTTTACAGAAATAACTTCTCGGAGACCCAATTTTGATAAACCCCCCCCCCCCGAGTAAAATGGCTTTTGGGAATCTTTGTTGGATATTATAACAATCATACTTTGGTAATAAAGTTATTTTGATCCTTTAAATTAAAAAAAAAGTTTAATTAGATAAATTTCACTTAACGGCTATGCAGAAATAACGTCTCGGAGATCCCCATTTTGATAAAAAAAAATTTGTAAAATGGCTTTTGGGAATGTTTATTGGATATTATAACAATCATACTTTGATAATAAAGTCATTTTGATTACACAAAATACTTTAAATTAAAAAAAATAGGTCAATTTGGTATGTTTAAATTAAAAACTAGCTCAAATTTGGTTGATTCACACTCTTCTAGTAAGAAACCAAGTTACCTTAAAATCAGGTGGTTTTTAGATTTATCATTCTCTAATAATGATAATAAAGTCATTTTGATCTCACAAAGTACTTTAAATTAAAAAAAGTAGTTTAATTTGACAAATTTCATTTAAAGGCTACACGGATATTAATTCTCGAAAAACCCATTTTAATAAAAAATAATAAGATATGGAAAACTAGAATGATTTCTGGGAGCTGTTATTGTATATTTACAATAAGAACAGATTGTCAAGTGATTTTAAACTTCAATCCTATGTTTAAATTAAAAATATAACTGAAAATTGGTTTATTTCACTTGTAAACATACTAGAAAACACAACATTCTTGTAGTAAGAAACTGGGTTACCTTAAAATCAAGTGGTTTTTAGGTTAAAAAATTATAATGTCATTCTCTAATAATGATAATAAAGTCATTTTGATCTCACAAAATACTTAAAAAAAAAAAAAAATAGTTTGACAAATTTCATATAACATCTACACGGATGACTTCACGAAACCCATTTTGACAAAAAAAATAGAAAGATAATGAAAACTACAATTACTTCTGGGAGCGGTTATTGTATATTAACAATAAGAACAGGCTGCCAAGTGATTTTAAACTTCAATTCTATGTTTAAATTAAAAATGTAACTCAACATTGGTTTAACAGCTATGCGGAAATGACTTATCGGAGGCCCATTTACATCCTTGTAGTAAGAAACTGGGTTACTTTAAAGATTAGGGGATGTTTTTAGGTTTAAAATTATACATCCATGCCTCAAGTGATTCGAACCCGGACCATTACGCCAGTAAGATTCTAATCAAGGACTCGGGGAGGGAAAACAGAAGAGTTCTGTTTTCCATTTTACTGCATTGTTCACGTGCCACTCTAATGAGTACACATCAGGGGTCCCCAGATGAGCTGCGCAGTATCAGATGCGGTTATTTTGAAACGGCACATGACGTAGGCGTGGACGCTCAGTTTTTCGATTTCCTGCATCACTGTTCATTTACTATTGGTGTGTTGGAGGTTTCACTATTAATGCAATTGATTTGCAGCCGTTCGAAGTTTGTATCATCTTTAGTTTGATGTTTATCTTGATACTTATTTACCACTGAGATTCATTGTTTCTGTATTTCGTAAGAAACGCAATAATGCCTGGTTGTGCAGTGGCCTGTTGTACTACATGCAATAGTAAAAACCAAGAATACTGACATTATGCACTATGAATTTCCCATGGATTTATCACTTCAAAATTTGTGGATTCAGAAATGCAAACGCCAGGATTCCTTCAAAGTTTCTAATGCAAGAGTGTGTTCTCAACATTTCACACATGACTATGAGTGTGACTTAAAGGCAGAGTTAATTGGGTTAACTAGCAGAAAAGTGTTAAAGCCTGATGCTGTACCTACATTAAACATTCCCACAAGCAATAATACTAATATTAATAAGGTAAGTATGACAGCCAGTATTGGCATTTCATTTCAGGATCTGAGACTGCAACTCCAACTGCACTTAGATATCAGGAGTGTGGAGTTTGGAAGCGTGCTTTGGAAACCCTTGTTAATCTATCACCAAAGAAGAGGAATACTGAAAAAAAAATGGAGTATTACTCTACAAGACTCTGCAGGTATTGAATCTTGTAATGTAATATTCGAGACAGCTGCGAGGGGTGGCTGGCACAAATCATTTGCTCCTTTTTAAGTGACCTACACATCCTAGGAGTTTCAGTCCAAGTGCACACGTTTTTCCTGATGTTGCATTTTCAACAAACAGCAGTGTGTCTGTAATAAAGCTATTTCAAGTGCATCCAATATAAACTATCTGTAAAATCATGCAGAGCCAACTTATTTGTGATTATTCTGTTATGAGCTCTTCCAACGCATCCTCCAAAACCACTGTAATGTTGTGATCTATTAAATTACCAACTGTAAGGACACTGTTGTAAAGAACAAAACAAAAATAGTATTATGCTTATTTATATTGCACATTTAATACATAGAAAGAGCATCCTATAACGTTAAAATAAATGAGTTTCTTTTCCTCTACAGAAAACCTAAAGTGCAAGCAGGCATTATAAAAATAAAATTCAAAACAGGTGCAGTGTTTTATCCAAAGTAAACAATCGTAAACACAATATAAAAAGTCAGTGTTGCAGAAACTAAATAGTTCTTTTGTACCATGCGCTTGAATAATTTCACAGCGAATTAACATGTGGCGATCTCTTTAGGGAAGGCGAACTGAAAGCAGAAATTTTATGAGAGGCAAGCAACCATCTTTGATTATCGGAGGTCATTTTCATCATTTTCCTGTCTTGACATAGGATTTTTCTTCTGACTGACTAGAACTGGAAGACGGAATATCTTCACTAGTGCGGCAGGTGTATGAACAGATAGCTCTGGAAATATGTTGAAACAAAGTTAACTATTATGCTATTGGCTGTACAATGTATCAGACATTGATTTTCAAAATAACTATGCAACATAAAATTACTGTATGTTAAAATTAACTACTTTCAAGTAGTTGATGTTAATTTAAACTAATAAAAATTCATTAAATGAGGGCTTAACCAAAGTCTAGTTAGCACATAATGTATGATGCATATAATTCTTTGAAACAAGCTATTTATTACTCTTTCTCAATACTTCAAATAGATGTGTTATGATGCTGCTACAATTTTTAATTAGGAAAGCTAGTAATTTTTTTAATGGTAGGTAGCATTATGAAATCACGTGGCATGTATAAAAGGAACCTATTTGCAACTAAAAATGCTATGCAGGAGTAATAATAAAAAAAGCGAGCTTCAAGTTAACCACGAGGAAGTGATATATAATCAATTGAAGCACTTCATCCAATATAAACAAGATTATTCATATTGTATTTGTGAAGAGCGAATACTTTCATGCTTTTAAAATGAAGGACCTGTTGACAGCAAGGGCACATTTTCCCCACTTGAAGCTGATTTTCTTTTCCTTGAAATTCATTCTCATTTTTTATCAGCAACTTCCAAGGCTAAGCTGGTGAAGTTATGTTATGTGCAATACAACAATACAAACACTGTGGTTCTTTTATGAAAATTTTTTTGATATGTGCAATTCTCTCTCATTTTTGAAATGTGGAAAGGTGTTATTGTTTGCTATGATACCATACTATGGTTGTTTTTTTTAAGTGTTACTCAAATCATTTTTTTTTCTGTTAATTTTTTGTTTTTTCTATGTATGCAGGGTTCGTACTCTTCCAAGCAAAATAAATTCAAGCAGTTTTCAAGGACTTTTAAAACTCAAATTATCATTGTGTGTACTGTCGGTCGGTTAGTAGGTAGGCATTTTAGTAAGTTCAGGCCATTTAATTTAGCTGCGGCAGGCACACCTTCAATGACCTGCCTATTACCCCTTGCCCACAGGTGGTTTATTTTTTTAACTTTGAATTGCCCATCTCTTTGGGTGTTTTTCGAAATAGTTTTATTTCGTGGCATATTTTGAAAGGGTACCTTATTTTCGTATTCATCTGCTGGCATGACACTTATTGTTTGCTTTAACTTTTTATTTTTGATGCATGACTTTGATGCAGCCAGGAGATGAAGGGTCCACACGCATGAAGCACAAGTAATTCCTGGAAGTTCTACACTCTGGCAAGAATGTGTCCTTAACCCCAGTAAACAAGCCCATCATAATTTGCGAATACATCACTCCACTTATTTTACTCCTATGGCTGACATTTTACTGCACAGTGTAATGCCATAGCCAAGATACCAGCTGTCCACAATCTCCCCTAGGATGAACACAAGTTCTGAGCTATTTGATCAGTTTGGTGTTTTCATCAGAACTACACAGAAATCTCCTATATATCTGTTAAGTACAAACAATTATTTTACACATGCATTTCTATATCATTACTTAAAAAACAAGACCAAACAATTTTAAGTACTATTTACAAGGTTTTAAACTTTTTTCAAGGACTTGAAAATGAACTTTGTTTTTTCAAGGACTTTTCAAGGAGCGTGCGAACCATGGTATGATGCTAAAACTAACTTAACTAATATAAAATTCACGAAAGTTAAGAACATTTTATTTACATATCCATTCCTAAGAATCTGTGATGAAACCTTTATCTCAACAAGTTTCAAATGCACATTCTAACACATGGGAAAAAATTCAAAAGGATACAGCCTAAATTTCATTGGTTGAAGCCTTTTGACCAATACTGGGTAAACCATGAATGCTCGATGCCTCCTGATTGGGCTCCGATGATGTCCACAGAATGGAAGCTATGTGAGTCCCACACTTTCACATGTGGGCTTGGTGGACAATTCCTTCAAGTAGCATTTGCATCAGTACAACTGTGGTGCCCTCTATTGATGATATTTCTGTATGTTCAATTTTTGATGACTTGGATGCTCTTGTCTTATCAGTAATTTCCAGGAGCACACAAGCATGTTGGGATCATTAATATTACAAACTGTTTACATAGATTTTATATGAAACCATTTAAAAAAGAACGCTTTGTAATATTAATGATCCCAACATGCTTGTGCGCTCCTGGAAATTACTGATAAGACAAGGGCATCCAAGTCAGATCAAAAATTGAATGTAAACAAATATTTCCAATTTTGGTTAATAGAGATCACCACAGTTGTCCACCACACCCACATGTGAGCCTCCATTTAGCTGTCAACAATGCTTCAGCCAACGAAATCCAGGTAATATCCCTTCTAATTTTTTTTCGCAAGTGTTATAATGTGCATTTGAACCTTGAGATAAAGAAAGGTTTTTCAACCATATCGCTTCATTCCAAATAAAAAGTTTCTTAACTTTCATGAATTGTTGAAGATTTTTAATGGCTAATTGAATGTGAGGTCTGGAATACGTGCTTTATAAACGTTTTGACTGCAGTTTAAGAAATAAGTTAGCCCATTGACTAACTAAATAATTATAGTTAAAAAAGCAGCATGTTTACCTTAAATACACTGCTGGCCACCCAAAATGCAGCACCAAGAAGGAAGCATCCGATTGGACTGAAATTCGCAGCATGCGTCGCCCGTGAGAGGACATGCAAACGATTAGCATTGCGGGCATATGCAAATCATGTGAGCCCATCACGCCACCGAGAAGCACTTATTCCTGCACGTTAGCGCAGGAATAAGTAGTGGAAGTGTGTTGTGCTGCCGGAAATGTGCGTGGGAAGCTTCCTGATGCCAAGTCGCAGAATACGGCAGTCATTCCAGCACGTTTCGGAGTTCGACAGAGGACGAATAGTGGCTTATCGCGACAGCGGTTTATCGTACCGAGACATTGGCGCCCGTGTGGGACGACATCCAGCCACAGTGAGGCGAGTATGGATTCAGTAGGTGAAGGAAGGACGGACGGACGGACCGACGTGAGCGATTGCCGCAGCCGCGGCACACCACCGAACGAGAGGACCGGCATGTTGTGCGGCGGGCATTGACGGCTCGCACCGCCACATCACGAATGTTAGCGCAGGAATTAGGGTGTGTTGCGCAACAACCTGTGCCAGCACGTACCGTTCGACGTCGTCTTCAGGAGCGGGGACTTGTCGCACGGCGGCCATTGCTCCGATTACCAATGACGTTACACCACCGGCGAGTGCAGCGGCAGTGGGCCCTTGAACGCCGCACCTGGACTACGGAATGGCACGACATTGTCTTCTCCGACGAATCCCGCTTCTGCCTGCAACACCACGATGGTAGGATCCGCGTGTGGCGGCACCGCGGCGAGAGACTGTATGACGTCTGCATTATGCATCGCCATACCGGTCCGTCGCCTGGCGTTATGGTTTGGGGCGCCATTGGATATGACACCCGCACCCCTCTGGTACGCATCGCCGGTACACCCAACAGCCACCGCTACATCTCCGATGTTTTGGAGCCTGTAGTCCTCCCTTACCTGCAGGACCTGCCAGCGGCCACGTTTCAACAGGACGATGCGCGCCCGCATGTGGCACGCATCGTGCAACAATTCTTCACGGCCCACCAGGTGTCACTGCTGCCGTGGCCCGCCTGTTCTCCCGATATGTCGCCCATCGAACACGTCTGGTCGCTAATCGGCAACCGAGTGGCTCGGCAAGCACCACCCGCGGCTACACCTGATAAATTGTGGCAACGTGTGGAAGCAGCCTGAACCGACATATCCCAAGCCCACATCCAAAGCCTCTTTCGTTCGATGCCGCGGCGTGTAGTGGCCGTTATTGCCAGCCATGGGGGCCACACGAACTATTGATATCTGCGTGTTCCGCAAGTCGCACAGGTCTGTAAGCTCAATCGTTTCATCTTTGTATCTGTTGTTATGTGTCCAGTAAATGTGGCTTTGCTATCTCGTGTCCTTCTTGGTGTTGCATTTTGGGTGGCCAACAGTGTATTATGCCTATATATGATATTCTTATTTTTAATTTTTTTATTTGCTTCATAAATATATCAGCTTGTGAAGTAACTGAATCATTTTCTTAATTTTTGCATATCCAAAAAAAAAAAAAAAAAATCTCAAATATTTTTCTTTCATTTCTGTAATTAACCTGTTCTTTAATTTAGTGTGATATCCACATATCTTTGCTGTATATTTAATGCATTGGAGTTCTACCTCCTTCATTTTTTTATTTCAAGAGGAACGAGTAAATGCTCTAATTGCCCATGTATGCGAACTCTTATCTTATGACTCATTGGATGAACAGACTTATTACAGATATGTAAATAGATTTTTTTATGTACTTTTAACGAAAATAAAATTTTACATTTAAAATACATCAAGAAGTGATAATTTGTTATGTTTTTGAAATTGCAACTTTGACATCAGGATAAACTGCTGAGAATTTAGTTTTCAGTATTTTAATCAAGTTCATCTTTATTCACTTTAAACAAAATGAAAATTAAGCATATTAGTTCACAAATAGAACCTAAAAATATTTCAGAAAACATGCAGCTTTTAACTATAATTCTTAAATAAACCAATCATCATCATCATTGTCAACCATTATCAATCCACTGCTGGACGAAGGTCTCCCCAAGTTTCTTCAACAACGGTCTGTCTTGTGCCAGTCTACTCCATGTTACTCACGCATACTTTCGAATTTCATCCACCCATCTCACGTGTGGTCTTCTTCTGTGTCTTTTCCTGTCCCTTGGAATGCAGTCTAAAAGTTCAGCTGTCCATCGATGGTCTGTCCTTCTGGCAAGATGTCCAGCCCATTGCCATTTCAGGGATTTAACTCTGATCATGATGTCTTCCAATCTTGTCATTTTTCTGAACCACAAGTTCCTCCTCTTATCTCTCCTGGTTACACCAAGCATGAACCTCTCCATGCTTCTTTGAGTTGTCTGCAGTCTTTGTATGTCTCTTTTAGTTAAGGTCCACGTCTCTGCCCCATACGTAAGCACTGGAAGGATGCATTGATCATACATTTTTCTTTTAAGACATAATGGCATATTGCTCTTGAAAATTATGCTGTTTCTTCCAAAAGCTCTCCAGGCAAGTTTTGTACGCCGATTAATTTCTTCATCAATCTGACCTTCACTTGATATCTGCTGTCCAAGATAAATGTAGGTATTGGTTGTTTCCAGCTTTTCTCCATCAATCGATAAATCTTCATTTCTTGTAAATGCATTGTACATCACTTTTGTCTTCTGAAAGTTCATTTTTAATCCTACTTCTTTACTCTTGTCAGCAAGTTCCTGGATCATACTCTGCAGCTCTGATGGGGTAGTTGCAGAAATGACTACGTCATCAGCAAAACGAAGGTGAGTTAGATAATCTCCATTAATCTTTATCCCCTTGTTTTCCCAGTTCAGTGATTAAAAGACATTTTCCAATGTGACATTAAAGAGTTTGGGAGATATAGTGTTACCTTGTCTCACTCACTCCCTTTCCAATTTTTATGGGTGCTGTATTCTCAAATAGCCGAATCTTTGCACTTAATAATAATAATAACATCTATGAAATAAACAAATACACTTGCTCAAATGAGGTATTTAATTTTCCTCCTGAATGGGAGTCCAAAAACAATTCCATTGAATGTATTTTTCTTCTGACTTCCTTCAGGCTGCCTTATTCCTTCTTAATTCAACTTTAAGAAGATAAAATAATGTTCTTACAAGTTCCAAAATTCAAAACTTTTTATGTATAATCCATTTTAAACACTTACAATAACAACCATGTTGGTTTCAGATATTCTTATCAACACTCAAGTTTTAAAATTTTAACTACATTCACACTAAGCTAATTTAAAAAGAATTAAAAAGGTACGGCCTGGTGTTCATTATCATCTTAAAACTTCATCTACTATATTAAATTCGTGTGACAAAATTTATATGAGGAATAAAATCAACTGTAGATTGTTAGTAATATAGTAACATACTACATGCCTAGGGATGCCTGTTCATCACATATATTATTCAACATCTTTATTTGTGTCAATCGTTTATATACACTGCTGGCCACCCAAAATGCCACACCAAGAAGGAAGCATCCGATTGGCCCGAAATTCGCAGCATGCATCGCCCGCGAGAGGACATGCAAACGATTAGCATTGTAGGGCATAGGAAAACCATGTGCGCCCGGCACGCCACCATGAAACACTATAAGATGGGTACACAGAAGGCGGGGTGTAAGTAGTGGAAGTGTTGTGCTACCGGACCTGTGTGTAGGAAGCTTCCTAATGCCTCGTCGCAGAATACGGCAGTCATTCCAGCACGTCTCGGAGTTCAACAAAGGACGAATAGTGGCTTATCCTGACAGCGGTTTATCTTACCGAGACATTGGCACCCGTGTGGGACGACATCCAGCCACAGTGAGGCGAGTATGGATTCGGTGGGTGCAAGAGAGACGGACGGATTGACGTGAGTGATTGCCGCAGCCGCGGCACACCACCAAACGAGAGGCCCGGCATTTTGTGCGGCGGGCATTGACGGCTGGTCGTATTTTTGCGTGGCGTCACCGCGGCGAGAGACTGTATGACGCCTGCATTATGCATTCCCATACCGGTCCGTTGCCTGGTGTTATGGTTTGGGGCGCAATTGGATATGACAGCCGCACCCCTCTGGTACGCATCGCCGGTACACTCAACAGCCACCGATACATATCCAACGTTTTGGAGCCTGTAGTCCTCCCTTACCTGCAGGACCTGCCAGCGGCCACGTTTCAACAGGACAATGCGCGCCTGCACGTGGCACGCATCGTGCAACAATTCTTCACGGCCCACCAGGTGTCACTGCTGCCGTGGGCCGCCTGTTCTTCCGATATGTCGCCCATCGTACACGTCTGGTCGCTGATCGGCAAGCACCACCGCGGCTATGCCTGAAGAACTGTGGCAACGTGTGGAAGCAGCCTGAACCGACATACCCCAAGCCCACATCAAAAGCCTCTTTCGTTCGATGCCGCGGCGTGTAACGGCCGTTATTGCCAGCCATGGGGGCCACACGAACTATTGATATCTGCGTGTTCCGCAAGTCGCACGGGCCTGTAAGCTCAATCGTTTCATCTTTGTATCTGTTGTTATGTGTCCAGTAAATCTGGCTTTGCTATCTCGTGTCCTTCTTGGTGTTGCATTTTGGGTGGCCAGCAGTGTATATAGGATAAAATTAATTAGTTACATAGACTTTCAAGACCATCAAAATGGTAGGTTTACCTGATTTCGCATTGTTTGCACAAAACAGAAGGAAGTCTTGAAAAGAACAATGACAAATTCAAAATCTGTAGTAGCTTCATGAAATGAAATGAAAGAGGACGATTATGGGCAAAACACGTAACAATATTGACAAATAAAGGTAACTTGATCACGCTAGTTACGTTGACTGAAACTTTTATAAAAAGTTTCAGTCAACGTAACTAGCGTGATCAAGTTACCTTTATTTGGAAATGAAAGAGTTTAAAAATTAAGTTATGTGAACAAAGGATACCATTAAAAAACCTTTAAAAAGTTGGGAATATGCTAGTAGGATATAGCAAGCAGTCTCCACCAATGATACACTCATATTTTGGTCTGTAAAGTGCAATTGCACACACGATGTTGGGGTCCTTTGCTCCTTGTTATGGCGATGTCTGCAATTCATTGCTGTCATTTGCATGGAACCTAGTCCTGATCAAGGAGGTTATATTACTGGAGACACCACTGGCACTGCTGCCATAGGTCACAGCTAATCTGTGGTGTGACGTCACAAGCAGGCAAAAATGAACTAAATTATACCGTTGATGAAACAGTAAGCTTGTGTATCACTGATAAAGATTATTGAATTACTCATTTTATCTGTTTATACGCTTAGAAGCTTTTGTTCCATTGGTTTCCAAGCAGCTTCTCTTCTGCGGCTGCGTCGTGCCCGCTCATGACGTCATTTTCAGCACAGACAGTGACTTATGGCGGCCAATGCTGAGTGGATAGGAGTGGTGTCTCCAGTAATATAACCTCCTTGGTCCTGATAGTATCAATAATGGTGAACTTCCTCACACATGTGAGGAAGCTGGAATAAATACAGTTGATGTTAGTCCTCATATAAATTCAATGTATGAATTTTAAATTTCAGGTGATGAAGAACACCAGGCCATACCTTTTTATGTCACATTTCAGCATTTTTCATTCAGCGTTCTAAGTATGGGACTTTTACAAGTATTTTAACATGCTGATGCATAAAACATAGAAAAGCAATGAAAAGTATAATCAGCCAGCTTATTTTTAAATCATTGAGTACTGCTTTCATTTTAGAACAAGGTACCAAAACTTCAGAATGGAAGCCAGGAATTAAATGACCAGATTTTGAAAGCAGAAGAACTCGATAGTATTAACAACTACGAAGAACAATTGTTTGCTTGCATCTTCCACTATTTGGGAATATATTAGTTGAAAGCTCCAAAAAATTAGACAGTGGTGTTAAACAAAATAGCATGAAAGAAAAGTGACAATGCTGTCCATGGAAAATGAGGAACTACACAAAATAACAAAGATACTAAGTGAAGTTCAGTCACCAAGCAATATCTGAATTCAAATAAAACAAGAAAAAAAGTGCCATGATAAAATGATCATATCGGTATATTCCTAGCTTAGCGTTGCCTCCCTAGGACCAACTTATCCATAATTGTGTTGAATATCTACAATGGCCCATTTTGCATAATTTTAAAGCATAATTTATAAATAATGTTTCTTAATTTTACTTGATCTATTCTCATATCCACTGAAGTAGGGGAAATATGATCAGATAAAATTATTTCCTGAATGCAAAATTTCTGTGTTCCAGATGACAATCATATGAGACCCATATTATATGCCCTAAAATTAAAAAACAAAATCTTGTCCTGAAACATTTTTTGTCATTCCTAGCCTGTGTGTACCTCCAACAGATTGATCCGAAATGCTGACACAAGAAGCATATTCTGATGAGTTTGTGCGAAGTTTATGCCTCTATTGTTAGCAGATGATCAAATGCAAGGAATGAAAACCATTGGAAATGAACTGGTTTCAAAATAAATAGAAGATAAGAATTAATACAGACATTTTAACGTGGACCAGGAACATCAAACTAAGATCTTCGCTCTTTCAACGTTTATAAGTAAGTCACGGAAAAATTCTCATTGGCCGCTCCCGGTGGCGGCCAATGAGAATTTTTCCGTGACTTACTTATGAACGTTGAAAGAGCGAAGATCTTTGTTTCATGAGAAGATAAGAATTTTATTTCAAGGTCATGGGTGAATTCTCACTTCATCTGCCATAAAGAAGTACAGGCAATGGTCTCGAGAAGGGGGTGTGCTATCCCAAATAACTCATGCTGATGAGCATTCCTGTAGAAAGGTTGACACACCAGACCTGCTAACCTCTCAGAACCAAAAAACGTAACACTCGGATAGAAAAATCGTAACACGACGACTGCTGATAATTTTTGAAGCCTATTTCAGCTATATAAATTCTTGATGATGAGAATGTAGGGATTTTTTCCCTACATCAAAATTTTAATGATAAATTAATTAAATCTAATCAGCAAACACTTTTGTGTTGTTAATTATTAGAAAAAAATTACGATTACGGGAGAAATCCTCACTCCGCCTAACTTCCGTTTTCGGAAATTCTGAGAGGCGAAAAACTTGCATCTTAGAAGGTCTGCAAGATGGTTTATTCGGGTTCTGGGGATGTCGTTTTTGTCTGCAGGACCAAAATAAATCTGTGATGTGCATCGGCCGTCGCTACGATTCTTCTACGAGGATGAGTACAAAATACATATGCGATGTACGTCGGCCCTCGACGCAATTCTGCTACAGGGATGAGTACAAAATAAATCTGCGATGTACGTTGCCCGTCGCCACGATTCTGCTAAGGGGATGAGTACAAAATAAACCTCCGATGTACGTCGCCGCGATTTTTCTACGGTCATGAGTACAAAATAAATCTGTGCTGTACGTCGGCCGTCGACGCGATTCTGCTACGGGGATGAGTACAAATAATTGACCTTATTCATGTGACGTCCAAAGTGGATTTCTGCGAACCAACATGGCTGCTGATTCAATGTTTTCGCTGTTTGATTATCCCTTACTGTTGGTTAATTTTTACGATCCTAACGTCATGGACTCTGCCGAGGAATTAATAGAGCTACAGGGCGAAGAAGAAGAAATTAATTTCTTAGAAGAACAAATCAAGGTTGCAAAAATATACCAAGACAATTTTGTGTTCGATGTTTATTTCCCATGTCACAGGAGAGCATCGCCGTTAGTCATCATGAAGTTTTTAATGTGGCATTTCTCCTACATGGTATATTAAATTTTCATGTTCTTATTGTCAGACATTGGCGAAATATCTGAAACATAAATTTGGGTAATTTTTTTTTTGCAAAACAAAAACATTTAGAAGCTCAGACAAATACGTAATAAGGAAACGCTTTTGTTCGCACGCTAGGCAATCTGCTTAAAAATTAAATGAATGCGTAACATTAAATAAAAAAGAAATTATAGATATGTTTGTTTTATTCTTTGAGGAAAGTAGAACTTAATTCGTAATTTACCGATCCTAATATTCCATAAATTTTCTCCTACCTTTCTTTCTTTTTTTTTACTTTTTCTGTTTTTAAATTAAAATTCGAAGGAATACTACGAGGTTTCAACTGCCTTTGATTCGTAGTGTCATGATATCCAAAAGCTTTTACGTTAGAGTGGATAAAACATATTGGAGAGTGCACATCGGAATGGAAATCATCGCGTTTATTTTACACAGCCATTTCTTTAATAATTTCTTTTTCAAAGGAAAATTAAGGAATGTTTTTCTTTCGTCTACACAATTTAGGTTGCAGGATTTATTAGCACAACCACACGATAAGCAAAAGTTAGACATGTTGATAATAAATTTATGAAAATCGCGATTTTCCTGAACCCTTGCAACGTAACACCATGTTAAGCAATGAGAAAACACATGTAAACAAATTGTTGTTGGTCCTCGGCCACGGAAAGGTTTTCCCATGATGCAATGTGAGGTAAATAAGGTCCATTCTGGGACGTACATCGTCCTTCGCGAGAGAAAAAATTACGATTGCGGAAGAAATCCTCACTACGCCTAACTTCCGTTTTCGGAAATTTTGAAAGGCGGAAAACTTGCATCTATGATAGGGAGTCTGCAAGATGGTTTAATAGGGTTCTGCGGATGTCGTTTTTGTCTGCAGGACCAAAATAAATCTGCGACGTACGTCGCTCTTCACTGCGTTTCTGTTACAAGGCTTCCGTCTGAAAAGGGAAAAAATGAGGAAAAACCAAGGAGGTTAGAATAAGACATCTGAAGATGCCCTTGTTAATGAAGCAGTACCACTTTGCGTGAAGCTTATAACCGCGAGGCCCCGCTAGCAAAGTGTAGGAAAACTGATGGCTTTCAAGGCTAGTGCAAATGCATTTTGTGTCGGCCGAATCGCCTTCTTTCGTTGCAAATATTTCCAATTTCGCATCGTAACTTGTTGCCAGTGTGTGAGAAAATGCTGAATTTATAAAATTCTTAATTATTTTGAGGCTCCTCATTTTTATTTTAAATTGAAATATACGAGCATTGGTGCGAATTCTAAATAAAACAAAGTTAAAATTGTAAACTTCACTCATATAAGAAGTAAAATTCATTCCGGTTTGATATTAACACGGTTTCTACAATCAAGAACCACGCAATTCCAAAATACAAACAGACGAAATTACATAGGTATCATGTAAACAATGGCAAATTCCCACAGTTTGCAGCTTCACGGTTAAGAGACCAGGGCATCTCCAGGTGTATTATTCTAACCTCCTTGGGGAAAACATGACTATTTAAAAAAATCGTATTTTTGGCTGCAAAATCGTATTAGCGTACTGCAGCATGATTTATCGTACTAAATACAATAAAATCGTAACAGTTGGCAGGTCTGACATACCATAGCAAAATTGAACTTGTAAATAAAAAAAAAAACACTCTTTCCCAGTAAACCCTTGATTTTAAATGTAATAAGTGAAATATGAACTGTCATGTATTTCTTTCTGTTATGTTAAAAGTATTTAGCAAAATGAAATCAGTGACAACAATAGTATGCTACATATAAAAGGAAAAAAAATTACAACATACGGAATTTATACCTTGGTCAAAACCACCGTACGTGCACTCCATGGCCCCTTTCTCCCTCTCTCCCTCTCTCTCTCTCTCTCTCTCTCTCTCGTGTGCGCGAAAAGCATCACTCCAAATTGGCATCAAATAGTGATATGAGCAGTGGCCTCTCTTGACCTTTCAATGCCAAATGAGCAGTGATATAGACTAAAGGATGTATCATTACCACTCATCAACAATGGAAGAACCTAAATAAATAAATAAATTAACACAAATTAAACACTTTGTTGATGCAGCTGGATAAAATGGATGAAACTAAAGAAAATCAAAAGAAATTCTTCTGTTACAGTTATTTCTTAACAATTCTTGATATCAAGAAGTACAGCATCGTTAACAGCTGGTGCAGATAATCAAATGTAAGGTAACAAGCTTTGACAGTAGCTACTCCAGGAAGAAGAATTTTTACACGAGGTTCTTCTAGACACTCTCTTTCTCTCATCACTTTATTCAATTATTTTCTCATGGTAAAGCTATATAATAAGTGCAGGGTTCGTACACTTTCACAGAAAATAAATTCCAGACTTCCCCAGGAGTTTTCCAGGAGTCTACAAAAAAACTCCAGGAGCCCAAACTCTTGATAGAATCACAGTGCTTTGTTGCTTATATTGAAAATTGTGGTGAAGTTTACTACTTTTTTTTTTTCATGTTTCAGGGTTTATTGACTACCATGTGCAACTCTGGGTGCTATAAGCAGTCATGCATGTCAAATTTAAGGCCACTTGTTTCAGAGAAGGGAGAGAGTCAGTGCCATCAGACAAATACACCACCCATACCTCACATGGGACTCTAGACCAGGCCCATGTTGGGCAAATGGTCAGAGGAAATGCATCAGACCATTTGGCCACTGGGGTAGCACTACACACTTAGAATACGTCGACTGAAAACAGAAAAGATATATACAGATTAGTTATGATGGGACATTCTGATTCATTAAACCTATAAATATGCTTTCTTGCATTTCTGAAACAAACAAAATAAAATGCATGCATGATTCTGACAATTTTCTTCCCTGTATCACAATATTCTTTTGCAGTGTTTACATATCAGAGTGCAGGCACTGAGCTAAAGTAAAAGACCCCAAAGCATTCACTCAGAATGAATCATGTAGACCTCAGTGACACTGTGTGCATCAGAAGAAAATAATACATATATACATATATTCCAAACTTCCTATATACAATATGTAACATGCCTTCATTGATTCATTGGATGGCAGACAGTGAAATATTTTTGTTTCTGTATGACTACTTAGTATGAGGGGAAACATTTAAATGCATATTTTTGCAACATGTACTTTGCCGCCCCGGTGGCGCAGTGATCTAAGGCGCTGGCCTCTGATCATTCGTCTGTAAGGGGTCTGGGTTCGAATCCCGGTGAGGCATGGATGTTGTGTTTGTCTTACGGCACTGGCTCTCTCCCTTCCCTGGTTGGTTGGTTGGTTGGTTGATTTTAATGGCGCAAGGGCCATGGTTGGCCAAAGAGCGCCAGACAAAAGACAGACAAACAAACAGTATTAAAAAATGTGCGATAAAGTTTAAAATATGGCTGATCAAATAAAACTGAAGAATGAGAACGATGAAAGGGCTAAAAAAGATAATGAAACAGTATTAAAAACATGATACATAAATTAAAATCTAGCTGATTCAGTAAAACTGAGAAATGAGGATGATGATAGGGCTAAAATCTAAACACGTTTAAAATAGTCAATTTGTTTAAAAAATGATAAAACAGCAACAGTATTGCAGTGGTCATTTAGCAGCCGCTGCAGTGTAGCGGCGTCCTCGTTCAACAAATGAGAATGAAAGAAATGAAAACGCACATCACGAAAACGAACACAGGTGCACAAAAGATGAGCGACGGTGAGTCGGCAGTTGCACGTCTCACACATCGGCGCAGTGTCGCCACACAGCAAAAAGCGGTGAGTGAATCGACAATGCCCAATGCGGAGACGAGCAAGCACCACTTCCTCCCTACGGTTCCGACGATATGAGGATTTCCAGACTTCAATATTAGGTTTAATACGATGCAGTTTATTTTCCACCTGTTGGTCCCACAGACCTTGCCACGTTCGCTTGATATGGTCGCGAACCAGAAAGCGGAAATCCCGGTGAAACAGTGGCAAGGGTGTGACAACCAAAGAGGAAGCAGATCTAGCAGCCGCATCAGCACACTCGTTACCCGAGAGTCCAACATGCCCGGGAATCCAACAAAATTGTATCTGGACACCGGCCTCGAGCAAAGAACAAAGAAGCCTTCGTACGGTAAAAAGAAAAGGGTGGTCATAGCAGTCCAACGATGACAAAGCCTGCAAAACACTCAAGGAATCAGTGTACACCGCAGCCCGGTGATGAGAACTCGACTGAACATGGAGAAGGGCGAGATACACAGCATGCATCTCCGCTGAAAACACAGTGGCCTCAGCTGGAATCCGCGCTACTGAAACGTCATCTACACAGACAGCCGCGGATCCAACAACTCCATGCATTTTGGAGCCATCAGTAAAAATGGGAGTGTAATCAGAATGTAGGTCACGGTGCTCAGCGAAGAGCTGCTGGTACACTAACGCAGGGGTTGAGGATTTATTGAAAGATGTAAAGGTGGTATCAACCATGACACCAAGCGGGTGCCATGGCGGGTCCCCAAAGCCCCTGGTCTCTCCAACAAGTGACAAGTCGAGCCCTACATCACGGGTTACGGCCGCCATACGAAGACCGAAGGTTGAAACGCACGAGGGCCGGTTCCCGAATAAACGAGCATGCTGGGGATGAAAAACTGCATCGTATAAAGGATGGTCTGGAAGAGATCTAAGTTTCAGGTAGAATTGAAAAGACAGCTGCAGACGGCGTAATTCAAGCGATGGTTCGTTCGCGTCAGCGTAAAGGCTGGGAATCGGAGATGTTCGAAATGCTCCCGAACAAAGACGCAGTGCTTGATGGTGAATAGTGTCCAAAGGCCGGAGAACGGAAGGACGCGCAGAGCCATACACGATACAACCATAATCCAGTTTCGACCGTATTAAGGAATGGTAAATGCGAATCAAAGACATCCTGTCTGCGCCCCATGAGACTCTCGAAAGGATCTTAAGAATAGATAGAGCCCGCAGACAGGAAATCTTGAGCCGCCGAACGTGCGCACGGAATGTAAGCGCACGGTCGACGGTCAGTCCAAGGAACTTGGTCTCCGGCAAAACTGGTATGGCTGCACGGTCTAAAAACAGCTCTGGGTCAGGATGGAGGCCGCGCCTCCGGCAGAAATGGACACACGCTGTCTTGTCGGGAGAAAGAACGAAACCATTGCTATTCGCCGTTTTAAAGATCTGATTTATTGCAGACTGCAACTGCCTTTCAATAAAATGCATGCTTGATGACGAGCAGAAAATGTGCAAGTCATCAACATAGACAGTAGCCGAAACCGCAGGAGGAAGATTTGTGAGGAGACAATTAATGCGAAGGATGAACAATGTGACAGATAAAATGCAACCTTGAGGAACACCTTGTTCTTGATGGAATGTTGCCGATAGCGTCGTACCCAGGCGCACCTGGAACACCCGATTGCGAAGAAAATTTAAAATAAATGTCGGAAGATTTCCTCGCAATCCGCATGCGTGGAGGTCACGGATAATACCATGCCGCCACGCTCGATCATAGGCTTTGTCAATATCGAAAAATACAGAAACCAGGTGCTGCCTACGCACGAACGCCTCGCGCACAGATGTCTCAAGGTGCAGGAGATGATCGTGAGGTGAACGATGACGACGAAAGCCGCTTTGTGATGGTGAAAGTACTTGATGATATTCTAAAAAATGAATTAACCGGGAATTAACCATGCGTTCAAGAACTTTACACAGACAGCTAGTGAGAGCAATTGGACGATAACTAGAGGGAGATCTAGGATCCTTGCCAGGTTTGGGAAAAGGCAGAACAAAAGCTTTTCGCCAAGATTCCGGGAAACTGTGCTCCGACCAAATACGATTATACAAGATTAAGAGATTCTCGAGAGACGACTGCGAGAGATGACGGAGCATGTCATAATGGATGCCATCGGGACCGACCGATGTAGCGCCGGACCGATGCAGAGCCACCCTGAGTTCAACCATGCTGAAGGGGGAGTTATATCCGGTGTCGAGAAAAGGCGCAAAGGAGATTCTCTGGCGTTCCGCAGTGGATTTAATCCTCAGAAAGGAGGAAGGATACGCCAGGTCACTCGACACGGAGGCAAACGCCTCCCCCAAACAATCAGCAATCTCCCCGACTCCAGCATATGTGCAGCCGTTACTCTCGAGAATGGAGATCTGGTGAGGGCTGTAGTTACCCCGGATCTTACGAATCTTGTCCCACACACTTTTCGAACTGGCACGCGAAGTGAGAGATGAAACATACTGGATCCAAGACTCCCTCTTGCTACGTCGACGCACCAACCGAGCATAGGATTTTGCTCGTTTGAATGTAACGAGATTAGCATCGGTTGGATAACGCCGAAACGTAGACCAGGCCTTATGTTGAGCTCTCCTAGCCGCTGCGCATTCAGGGGTCCACCAAGGTTTCGGACTTCTGGAGAGTGTGGTAGATGTTTTTGGTATAGAAAGATCGGCTGCCTGAAGAATACAATTTGTGACTTCAAGAACCGCTGCGTCGATTGACTCTTGGGTCACCATTGCAGATAATATCAAAGCTGACGGTGTGAAGACCTCCCATCTCGCACGCTCCATCCTCCAACGAGGAGGGCGGGAGGCAGAAGATGGCATGTTCGCATGATGCGAGAGGACAATTGGAAAGTGGTCACTCCCGTGGAGGTCGTTGCACACCGCCCACGACCAGTCAGCAATAATTGATGGTGATCCCAAGGTCAAATCGATCGCACTGAAGGATCGTGTCGGTTCATGGAAGTACGTGTCAGCACCGGTGTTAAAAAGGCACAAAGAGGCCGAGGACAGAAGAGACTCTATGCGACGACCTCTCGTGCTGATGCTGACACTACCCCACAAATGATGATGGGCATTGAAGTCACCTAGTATTAAAAAGGGTGAAGGCAGCTGATCAACCAGTCTCTCCAGTACCGAGACGCTCACGTTCCCGTCCGGCGGCAGATAGACACTGCAGACAGTAAGAGGTACAGGCATAGAAATACGAACCGCCACGGCCTGCACAGTTGTGGAAACCGCGACGGAAGATACCGGAACCCTGTGAGGGACGAGAATAGCAACTCCCCCACAGGCTATATTTCCAGACGAGTGATCTGTCCGAAATGCACTGTAGCCTCGAACTGAAAGCAGGTCCGATGGTTTAAGCTTTGTCTCCTGTAGACAAAGGCACACCGGAGAGTAAAATGAAAGCAGATGTTTCACTTCATCAAAGTTCGTCCGAAAACCTCGACAGTTCCACTGAATGATTGAAGCCATGGTTATAAGTGAAATGAAAATGAAAATGATCAAACGAAGTCCGGCTGCATCGCCTCTGCTGGGGTTCCCCCAGATCTGGAGGCGTGTGACCAGGGGCTAAGATGGGAGCATGTTTTGTCCCAAGTGTCTTACCAGGAGGCGCACGACGTTGAGTCGTTTCCTGAGATTTTGGAGGAGAAGAAATGCTTTTCTTATCCTGGGCTTTGGTCTTTTTGTTAGAAGAAGTGGCCTGACTTCCCTTGTTGGTGGTGGGATGAGTCTGCTTCGGCGAAGTGGTGGGTGGCGCTTTCAGACCCCTAGCTCGAGACTGGAGTGACTCCAGTCCGGCTGCGATGATGTCGTTAACATTGAATGGACATTTAAGGGGGATCTCAACGTCGGTCTGAGTGGCAACCGTAGATTTGGCAACCACCACTGAAGCGTATGATCGCCGATCAGATGTAACAGGGACCACTTTTCTTCTGGCCTCAGGATAGGAAATATTTTCCACCGTTTTGATCCTTTGGATTTCCTTCTCCTCCTTCCACTTGGGACAATCTTTGGCTGATGCCGCGTGTGAACCCTTGCAGTTCACACAAAACTCAGCCTCGGCCACACATTCCTGCAAAAGATGTTCTGTGGCACCACAGCGTGCACACCGGGGATTGCTCCTACACGACTGCTGAGAATGGCCATAAGACTGGCACCTAAAACATCTCAGAGGGTTAGGGATGTACGGGCGTACCTCGAGGTGGAGATACCCTGCCTTGATGGATGTAGGCAGGGAAGGGCTATCAAAAGTTAAAATGATGTTCCGGGATGGGACGGACTGCCCATTCCGCCTGAATAGAATACGCCGCACACCCGTAACGTGTTGACTCCTCAGTTCTTCAAGTAATTCTTCCTCAGCACACTCAACGAGGTCCTGAGAGGAGACAACACCTCGAGATGAATTTAGGTATCCATGAGGTGTTATTTTGACCGGAGTCTCAAGCAGCGTGGTGGTGTTAAGAAGAGTAGAGCTGTAGGCCACAGTGGACATTTCTACAAGAAGATCTCCAGATTGGAGCTTCTTTACGCTCTTAGGAGAGCTTGCGATGGATTGAAGAGCTTTATTTATCCAAAATGGACTTTTGGCACTCAAAGGCTTTGAAGGGTCCAATGAGTGCACAAAAAAGAAACGAGCATTTGAACAATCAGGGACATGTTTTTTGGCAGAAGGGGATGAGCCTTCCTCTATACCTCTTTTGCTTTTTGGTTCTTGGGAAATTTTGTTTTCATCCATAGAAGTTTTAATAATTCGTCCGCCGACTTCCCCACCCACAATCGAGCCCAACGAGGGAGAGCCGGAGGTCCGCAAGCCCAAGTGGACGCAGGACACGGCTCTAGGGATAGCAAGCGGATATAGCAAGTTGATAGGGCAGACATGCGCTCGGCATGCACCCAGACTTTCCCATGCCTGGGGAACACCCCTTTGGCATGCCCACCCTATCCCCAGACTCACCCTGTCGTACGAGACGACAAGCCGTTAGAGGTCTGGGCTCCACTCGGCCACAGACCTCATTGACTAGGAGTGGGTTAGTTCCCAGCCGCCCGTTTAGGGTGAAGCAGGGGGCAAAGAGGAGTGTTGGCAACTGGCGACAACAACACCCAGGCCTCCAGAAACCTCAGCCTCCAGCATCCCCTTTTCCACCTTACGGGTCACCGCACACGGCAAACGTGCAGGCAGGTCTAGCTAACCAGCTCGGAAAAACAAAGAACGGAACATGAAATGGAGAAGACAGGAAAGAAAACGAGAAACTAAAATCCGGAGCTGGCGCATAATCACAACCTCAGCAACCTACAACTGAGGCGGGAGCGTGTCAAGTGAAAAAACAAAAAACATAAAAAAGTGAAAATTCACATCTAGTACATGTCGGCTCGGGCCGTGGGGACGCCATCCCCCATCAGCTGGATGAACAGCTGTCCCTTCGGTGATGTAATCGTTCAAGTCGTAATGACAAAATGATCCGTCACAAGGTCAGCTCGGGCCGTGGGGGCGCCGCTCCCCAAATAACTGGAAAACCAGTTATCCCCGTGCGGGGGTCCCTTCCCTGGAACCAGTGACCCTAAATTAGGAACGGGCGACTGCTTATAGCCCATTGAGTTGCTCATGGTGGTCGTTAAACGTCCACCCCCACCCTCCCCAAAAAAAACATGTACTTTATATTCTCTACCTGATTTCTTTTTGACATTTCACTTTTGAAAAATGGCTACTGGTTAAAATATTTAGGTAATTTAATACATGAAAATGTTTGACATTGGTAATTACAATGCTTTTCACTTTCAGTAGCCACCAAAGACCTTTAAGTTACATAGACTGGAAGTTCTTGTGTAAATGAGTGGCAGCAGCTGGCAACATTTTGATCGCAGAGCTTGTACGGTAAAAACGGCATGTGTCGTATGTGAGCAACGTTAATGAAGCTCTTTTAACTGCGCGAAAGAAGAAAGTTTACGTTGTTTTAAAACTGCGTATTAATTTTTTTTCAATGGGGTATAAATTAGACATTGCGCCTTTTAACTTACGATTAAAGAAAAAATCATTATCGTAATTTTGGAGGATATGAAATAACTGAAGGGAAACGTCGCTTATCCGACGTGTAAAATATATTTCGGCTTCAGTTGCTTGCAAACTGCGTGATCTAGTTACACGAAATTCGTATTTCACACTCTAAGTAATGTCAAAAATCATTTTAATGCGACAATTTGTTTATTCTTAAGAGAAATTGCCGAGAGGAAAACTTTTAATTTCAAAAGTTTTTCCCGCAGTATTATGAGATCAAATATTTATTGAGAACCACTTAAGACAAGCTACAGAATAAAAACAAGTAAACAGATGAGTAACAAATAATACACGAGTATAAAATTGCCCGGAAACAATCCAGGTAGGCGTAAAGACATTTTCCCACAGTCCTTTCAGAGAAGAGTCCGTCAGCACAAGCATCCAGGAAGAGAACAAAAAGGAAGCTAGAAGTCAGACTGCAGGAGTCCCGAAATTAAAAACAGACGCAGCATGAAGGTGTACCTGGCTAGAAAGATAAACACAGCGGTCGAGGCAAGGTGCAAATTCAAAGTCAGTCTTCAGAAGATATCGAAGCGTGGTCAGAACCCGAAACAGTTGGGAGTCAACATCTCGCACAGGATATGTACAGTGAGAGAGATATGTTGGGAAGCAGAACAATTTATCGTGGGCTAACGCAAAGAGACGACACAGTTGCCGGTGGGACAGAGGTGTAGTACGCACAACAGCACGTGTACAAAATTGTTCAAACTTTACCTATAATTTTTTTTTTTTTTTTTTTTTTTGGAGTTTTAATGACCACCGCGAGCAACTCAATGGGCTATAAGCAGTCGCCCGTCCCTAATTTAGGGCCACTGGTTCCAGGGAAGGGAGAGAGCCAGTGCCGTAAGACAAACACAACATCCATGCCTCACCGGGATTCGAACCCGGACCCCTTTTGGATGAACGATCAGAGGCCATCGCTTAGACCACTGCGCTACCGGGGCGGCATTACCTGTAATGCAGCTTCAGCAAGTTCCTCGGGGTCATCAGTGAGGCCGCACCTTCGCGGAGACGGAGGAGGCAAACAAGTGCTGGAGGAGGATCGGGATCGGTAGACCCGTGAGCGTCCGCGTTTAGCCGGAGCACTGGGAGCAAGGAAAGCGATGCTTTTCTCACCCCGGGAGCGAGGATCACTCGCAGAGTCATCAGTAAAAGCCGGGTCACTTCCTAAGTAACCGACCTCACCAACAGGCACAGACGAAGACGTAGAAGTTGGAGCACTCGACGTAAGAGTTGAAGCAGGAGTTTCTATAACCCATGGAGTTTCAAAAGAGGCATCAGAAGAAGACTCCGATTCAGAGGTAGATTCTGTGTCAACCATGGAGGTAGGTAAATCAGTTGCAGCCTGATCCGAAGACACCGGATGCAGGGGAAGGGGATCCACGGGAAGAAGCAAAGGCGAAGAGGACGGAACACCTCGAGCCACCCCAGAGGCTGCTGTCAACGATGGAATATCCGTTGAGGAAGGCACAGTAGTCCGGCGAGGAAATTACTTAAGAACAGAAACAGGAGGAGGACAGTCCGCCTTATGATGTCCGAACGCCAGGCATTTCTCACAATGGGAGGAAGCAGGGGCGTATGCAGAAATTTTTTCGGGGGGGGGCGAAAAATTGGAAGTTTCCGAAATCCACCAGGATAAAATGGAAGTTCATGAAAAAAAGAAAAAAACAACATGTTAATAATAAAAAAAGGTATTTCTTTTTAGTTTTTTTAGGAATGTAGCATACCTATATACCTAAATTAAGCTGATGAGCACATATTGAAAAAAGTGACAAAACAAATTTCTCCTTGAGAAATAATGAAATTGATTGGACTCACCTAATTCTTAAAAACTGAGATTTATTCTTCTAGGCACATTTCCGAATTTTTCAATGACTTCTTCATTTTCAACTTGAATCTCTCTATGAATAGATAATATAGCTAGCCCATTCAGTCTTGACTCTGATGTACTGTTTCTCAAATAAGATTTCAATCGACGAAGACTGGAAAAGCTTCTTTCCACTGATGCTGTGGTTACAGGAAGAATTGCCAAGATGTGAAGCAAAATATAAATGTTGGGAAATAAGTTCTTATTGCATGATGCCAAACTTTCAACTGCATTTTTGGGGCGCACGTCTGCTTTTCCCCTTTCCCATTTTTGACACCATAATTGATACTCGCTTTCTGTTACATCAGAATATCCTAAATCAGATTCATACATTTTCACTGTAGATAATATTTGGGAATAATCATTCTTCACAGCAAAAACTGGTAGAATGTTTTGCAATGAAGTTAGTGTTTCTTTTTGTGATTGAAACCTTTCATTTAATGATTCAATTATATCATCTACAAAGGTTATAAATATACTTCTGCGGAAATATTCTTCTGGAGTTGAATATGGGACATTGCATCTATTTTTTTGTATACTGCATCTACGTGGAACTTCTTCTGCTACTTTGAGGCCTACAGCCAATGATTTTACAGCATCATAAATTAAGCTGAAGGATTTTTCTGCTTCAGTTCTCATGCTGTTTAGCAGTGTTGTAACTTCGGATATTTTTTCTAATGCATCGACTAAGTCGATTTGCTTGTTTTGAAAGTTTTCAGATAGGTTGTATGTGATGGACAATATTTTACTATGGACAAAAGTTGCCACTAGAAATGAAAACTGACAAAGTGTGTATTTTGACAGATGATTCTGCTGACTCTTCTTGCTCAATAGCTTCTAAGGATGATATAATAAGATGCAGACCTTCTTTAAACATAAGAACGGCATCATGTCTTTGGATCCATCGAGTTTCACATAGAGTTTTCATCTTAACTTTCTTGCAATCAGGTAGCAGTCGCTGGATACTTTCTTTCAAATCACTGGTACGTTTAGCAGAAGCATGGAAAAATGGAAAAACGAACATGTTTCTGATATAACTCCCATACAGTTCCTTATGCTAGGTATTTTGCTAGCATCCGACAAACATAAGTTCAAGGAATGGGACATGCAATGAGTATATATTGCTTTGGGATATTTTTTTCTAATAGAAGCCTGCACTCCACGAAACTGTCCTCGCATTGCTGCAGCCCGATCATACCCTTGCCCTCTCATATCGTTCAAATTAAAACCCAATTTCACTAAATTTTCCATTATTGTTGTTGCAAGGGAACAGCCTGTTAAATTTTTCACTGGTATAAAAGCCAGAATATCTTCTCTTAATTTCAGTTCTTCTTCATCAAAATACCTGACGCACAGTGAAAACTGTTCTATTTGACTAATGTCAGTTGTTTCATCTGCCAATACTGAAAACAATTTTGAATGCTTTACCTTTGCTACAATTTTCTGTTGAATAAGTTCCCCAAAGATGTTTATTATTTCATTCTGTATTACTGAACTTGTATACATGCTATTACCTCCACTAGTTTCTAAGTTTTCTTTTAAAATGGCATCTCCAGAATTTACACGATATCTTAATAAAGTGCGAAAATTGCCATCATTATTTGCTGGTTCCTCAAGCGAAATTCTTCCAGAATCAACTTTTCCCCTAAGAGGTATCTGCTATTTTCCACATAATCTAATTGTTTGCACAAAAGGAATCAACATTTTCCTGTTGCCAATTATCTCTTGCTTTTTCTATTTACTCATTTGAAAAATTACACTATCCTGTTTTTTATGAATTATTGATGAAATATTTTCAGCTGCCAATACAGCGTTTTTGTGATATTTTTTTTTCATGTTTTTTAATATTTCCCTCGCATCTTTTAAATCGGTACTAGGCTTTGTAACGAGGCTACCCAAAGTCTGATGTTTGCCTTTGCCAGCAACATCTCTTTCGTAAAATAAAACACAATATTTACAAAATGAACCTTCTTTCAGACGTGAATATGACAGCCACTTATACTCTTCTTGCCATTTAATTTGGAATGTTCTCATGTGATTTTTAGTGCGACTAGAACTGATTTTTTTAGGGAATCTATATTTTGCAGTAGGTTTCCATATGCTATGTAACAAATCAACTTTTTTCTCATCGCTCAAAGAATTAACAAGCTTACTGTTACCTGCATACAATCCTATGTCGTTCGAATCTGAAATGCTTTCAGACTTTTCATTACCATCTGCATCTCCGTCATTCGTCATGCGTATTGGTTGAAGCTCATAATTTTCCGGATTACTCCCGCTTTCAACGCATTGGTTTGGAACTTCAATATCAGTGGGTTCAGCTAGCGTTTCAGTTTCCACAGCTCTTATTTTGTTACAGAAAGTCAACAGACTTTGTTGATGAAATCGTTTCATTTTTGAAATAACCTCAACAAACTGTTTTAAGCAGCTGCGGGAAAGGGTGAATAAATACTGATTTTGAATTACAAGGATACAGACAAAACAGAAACAGAAGGTTCACTTTCTCACTCCGTTTGAAAATGAAAGAATCCACCCACATGGTCAAGGCACAGCTCGTAATCAGTAAAGTATCAAAACTGGTGACTGGACAGTGAAGTGAGTGTCGAGTGTCACTGCACGTGTCCTAGTAACGACCTGCGCCAGGCAGAGAGGAGCGGTGACACATGACACCATCCTTGGTCTGATCAATTAGGAGTTGGCGCCGCAAAAATCTACAGCCGTCGTCCTGACCATGGATATGAGCCACCCTTCTTTCTCTGACCTGTCTCCTTCGCGCAACGATCTTTCACTGAATCCGTACGTAGCAGTTGGATTTTTCCAGCAGTAAATATTCATGATTCAGAAACTTTTCTCATAACACAAATTTTGATTTAACATACATATATAAAAATTATATTGGAAAGCACAGTTTGATTATTTAACCTTATTTTGACAGATAACAAAAAATGAAACTGATTTCGGGGACGGGGCAAGGCCCCTATAACCCCCCTCTAAATACGCCCCTGGGAGGAAGTAAGGAGTGTGATACGACGAACGTGACCATCACACTTAACTGTGAGCTTGGTCGGGCAGCGAGCAATATCATCTTGTGAGGCAAACACCATCTGCGCCGTGCGTCGAGCACTGAGGATGGAGCGATCATCTGCATCACGTGGTGCAGCGGAAAACGTGCTAATACGGCCGACAACCCGCCCGACCGTAGTAAGGGCAGCATAGAGCATAAGATCGGTCACCTCTGGGGGACCGGGGACTGGGTACAATGACACAGGAACAGTGCGCTGGGCAACAGGTTCGGTCTTAAGAAGTTGATTCCGGATAAACACTCCAGTCTGTAGGACAGAATGAGCTATGGCTGCCTCCGTGAAATACACGATGACAAATCGTGGTCGACGAGACATGTGAAGTATGGCGGTAGGGGAATACTGGCGTTTAAGAGCAGTAGCATAGATTTTGAGAGGCGTGTTAGGCAATGCCGCAAAGCATACCCCTTCGGCTAGAATAGATGAAAAGGAGGTTCCGGGAACGATTCTGCCGGGAGATCAAGAAGAAGCTCATCGCCCGCACAACTCAAAAAGTAGAAGAGTACTTACATCCTTGTACAACGGAGGGGACACACGAAATGCCAGGGCAGCTGCAACCGCAGAGTAGGATGGTTGTTGTTGAGGAAGAGCACTGTCCGACGTGTCCATGACGTCATCAGTCAACAAAGAGGAAGAAGTAGTAGAGGAGCACGCATGCTGAGGAGCTACAGAAACACGTCGGCCGCCCCGGTGGCACAGTGGTCTAAGCGATGGCCTCTGATCATTCGTCCAAAAGGGGTCCGGGTTCGAATCCCGGTGAGGCATGGATGTTGTGTTTGTCTTACGGCGCTGGCTCTCTCCCTTCCCTGGAACCAGTGACACTAAATTAGGGACGGGCGACTGCTTATAGTCCATTGAGTTGCTCACAGTGGTCGTTAAACCTCAAATAAAAAAAAACAAAAAAAAACACGGCGAAATGATGCATACACCTGAAGAGGGCAGCTGACCACCGCCGGTCGGGGAAGGCAACGTGGCAACACTATCGAGCAAGAGTCCAGGTACGGAAGAACCGGAAGTAGGCAAAGTAATCTCAGCATCCCCAACCGGATGAAGTCATTACACAAAGGTGGCACCCAGCAGCTCTTCTGCCCAGCTCGACCAAAAGGTAAATAAAGCTATTTCGAGTAAAATATCGTACTTACCATTCGGGAAACGAAACAAAACGATGCACCAAACCTTTTGACGCACGAAATACACAAAATACGTAGGGCACTATAATCGGAACTTTGGGCACGAAATATCGAAGCTCAGAAAACGCAGTAGTACGAAGCAGTATTATGAGTTCGTAATAGCTACTCAACGGGAGAAAAATAAGTAAAATTAAATATGATAGAAAGAAATGCCCTCTTCATATAATTTAGAGTTTAGACAATTACAAATCTCGAGGATGAAAGGTCTGGGAAAAGAAACACCAGTTAACAAACCATGTGTAGGTTTAACCAAAAACCTTTCCTTTAGAGCCATATGCAGTCTGGTGAATGGCACAAGGGTCTAGTAAAAACTAAGTCCCTCAGTTTAATATTTAGAGATCAAATAAGTGAAAAAGGTTACTAGCTTACTATCTTGCACTTAAAATACTAAAACACCTCTATTATTTCAAGGGAAAGATTACGAAAGGAAGTGAGAAGCCTAGATTGAAACTGCAAGTCACTGTAAATGAGACAAGGTTTTAGTAAAAACCGAGTCCCTTAACTTAATATTTAGGTATAAAGTAAGTGCAAAAGGTTACTGGCTAACTATCGTGCACTTAA
Source organism: Macrothele yani (assembly GCA_039090855.1). NCBI lineage: Eukaryota > Metazoa > Arthropoda > Arachnida > Araneae > Macrothelidae > Macrothele > Macrothele yani. The sequence continues at coordinate 207,626 of JAYWMT010000151.1, forward strand.
AATACTAAAACGCCTCTGTTATTTCAAGAGAAAGATTAGAAAAGAAGGTGAGAAGTCTAGATTGAAACTGCAGGTCATGGTAAATGAAAGAAGGGTAAAAACTGAATCCCTCAACTTAATATTAAGAGATAAAGTAAGTGCAAAAGGTTACTAGCTAACCATCGTGCACTTAAAACACTAAAACATCTCTATTATTTCCAGAGAAAGATTAGAAAAGCAGGTGAGAAGCCTAAATTGAAACTGCAAGTCACTGCAACATTGCTGTGACTAGCACTTAAATCCAGATGAAAATATGAATATGTTTCCTTTTTTTTTTTTCACACTTTTTTTTCTTGGGGACAACTTGGTCGTCTCACTTCTCTTTCCTATTTCCAGACAAGGGATACCGGTATTAGGGATGGGCGATATTTGCAAAAGTATTGATACAGATATCTTTTGATATTTGAGACCGATATATTGAATCGAAAATATCGGTATTGAAAGATCGATATATCGGATCGATTTTTCGATACTTCTGATCTCAATACGACTGATATTCCGGTTTATTTATGACTGATATTCCGGTTTATACTGCCTCAGGGTTATCACTGAATCTGATCCGATCTGATGGTGTGCTAAAAGTATTGGCTGTTGGCTTGTTCGCACAAATCTCAGCCAGCACTAAATAAATAAAGCTTCTGTGCGGCGCCATTTGCAAATCTGTATTGCTTTATTGAATACAGTGCCAAAGTGTGTATAAATAAATACACATAAACTATTCCTTACAGAGTTATCCGGAAATGATAGAATTGTATAACTTATGTCACAAGGAATTTTCATAGCAATTTTTTCTTTCTAAAACACGAAATTTATACTCTAGTTCCAGGGTTTTTAAAATGATCTAAGAGTATAAAAATACCCTGCAGCTTGAAAATATAGCTGCAATCAAGTTTTGTTAATACCATTAAAATAGTGATATCTCAGAAAAGTACTAACTTCGTACCAGACGGACGCTCTACTTGGAAATAAACGTTGCGCGTTTATTTTGCCATTTTACGCCATTTTGTTGTGTAAATAATTATTTCCGATAGCGGAAGTGATATTTAACGTTTTTTTACAAGACCGACGCCATGGGTTTTACTTTAAAACTCGTTAAAAACTTTAGTGCTTTTATTGTGTAGCAATTAACAAAAAGAATTTGGATTTTAGTAGCTTGCTTTGTTTCTGAAATTTTTAAATGTAAAATATGTTTTTTAGTAGGGAAAACCAGCCAATTAAATTGATTTCACTTTTACGTCGTTTTGTTACGTAAATAAACATTTTCGACAGCGGAATTAACATTTTAGGTTTTTATAACTCATAAAAAAATTCGCTAAAAATATATCTTGTATGCTGAGCTGGAAAGCCAACACCAGGTTGTTTACATCGTAGCCATGGTAATGTAAGGGCGTATTTATATTATATATTTTATACATTTATGTAATGTAAGGGAGTATATATTTATGCCCCCTACCCCCGAAAGTGTTTAAATGTGGGGTTTTTTGTTGTTTTTGTTAAAATGTGCCTTACATTTGAAACAAAAATGCTTAATTTAATAAAAAAATTCCTGAATTTACGTAAAAAAAAAATGTTTTATTTTTTTCTATTCTCATTCTTTTTTGTCCTGGTGGATTTAAATTTTTTTCATTTTATTGGCACGCCCGCAAAAAAATCTATATATATGCCCCTTGTTGCATTTCCTAATGAAGGGGCAGAGCACAGATGGGATGAAAGTGGCCAAAGGGCAGGAAGTTGTCACATAAATTTTCAGAACAAAAATGCGGGAACTGTTTTTTTTTTTCACAAAACATGTTAACATGATTCTCTGTACTTAACATTGCTACCTATGTAAGTAAGATTGTTGATACAGCGAGACAAAATTAGTCAAAAAAGCAATCATAAAAGTTTTGTGCACTTTTGTATTTATATAACATCTGCACTTTCCTTCCACTGATGGGGGGGGGGGGGCTGTGGATAGTATCAACTGTCACCAACGATATTTGATGGTTTTGATTATCATTTGAAAGTAAACAAACTGGATGTCAACTTCCCTGTTAAGCACACTCAACATCTTTTTAAAGAATATATATGAATAAAAAAAAAACACTTGAAATGGAAGAATTTGTCGAAGAAATATTTTGCTACATGGAAGACCAGTAAACCGCAGGCAATTGGGTAAATAATTCTCATTGATTTCATTATTCTACACATGTTAAGGTTTTTCCATTATTCGAAATGTTTATTTAAGTACAAAAGCGGAGTAAAATGCCTAAAACAAAATCACTGGGTTACTTCTGTCAGAAACATTACCTCCTTAGCCTGTAATCACAGCATATTATTGCAATTTCTAATGCAGAATGTTCTGCAAAGTCATAATATTGTTGAGAGGTAAATGGCAAGAGCTTTTTAATGCAATTTTGAAGAAGTTTGCACACATACATGAAAATATATTATTTCAAAGTTAGTGTGTATGGTGATGCGTAACATCACAGCCTCTCCTTGACAAATGTCAACCCCGCCTTCTCGTGGTGCATCCTGTTCCCACTAAAGGGGCTCTGACGACCGCCAATAGCGGTATAACTATACCATCGGGATCAGAGGAAATGCTATCCCACACTCACCAACCCGCTTGGCCAGCGTGGTGAGTTATGGCCAAACACCTCCAAAATGACTCTACAACTTAAATCTTGGCCCTCAGTCTCCGGCAGCTGGAATGTACCTGGCCAAGGCAGCGGCCAGTGCGACATGAAGGCAGAGGGTGCTAAGAATCCCCGGAGGACCGGACTAGGCTGCCATTTGATGCTGACCTTGGCTACCTATAACGGACGCTCCCTATCTTCTGATTCAAGGCTTCTTGAATTGGAAGAGGAACTACGAAGGATCAAGTGGGACATCGTCGGGCTAAGTGAGGTAAGGAGAAAAGGAGAAGATCTCATTGAACTGAAAAGTGGACATCTCTTCTATTATCGTGGGACAGATACTGGCAGAACTAGTGGTGTTGGATTTATAATAAACAAGAAACTGAAGGATAAAGTGGTAGAAGTTGAAAGTTCCTCTGACAGAGCTGCACGACTCGTTATCCAACTATCGAGAAGATACCAGGCTCAGATTATTCAAACTTATGCACCCACCACAAGTCATCCTGAAGAAGAAATTGAAGAATTTTATGAGGAAATTCGTCATCTAAATAATAAAGGTAAGCAGCACTTGAAGATAATTATGGGAGATTTCAATGCAAAAATAGGGCAACGGCAACAGAATGAAACTTCAGTAGGTAAATTCGGTCACGGCAACAGAAACCAGCGTGGAAATACTCTCGTTGAGTTTGCAGAGGCAGAAGGATTTTTCATCTTGAACTCCTTTTTCAAGAAAAAGCCACACAGGAAATGGACATGGAGACATCCAATTGGGACGACAAGTGAAATTGATTTTATTATGTGTAACAAAAAATTCGTCATCGAAGACTGCAGTGTGCTGAACAAGTTCAACACAGGTAGTGACCATAGATTGGTGAGATGTAAGATGCACCTCAACACTAAACTGGAACGTGGCAAGCTCATAAGACAAACAAAATGTATTGACATAACCAACCTTAAAAAACACCATAATACTTTCAAGTTGGAACTGAAGAACAGATTCTCTGCTTTAGAAGGCCTAACATCGGAAGAAGTGGATATTTCGGAAGTTAACAGAAAAGTAACCAAAGCTCTAATGGAAACAGCAACAAAATTAGCTGGGTCTAAGAACAAGTTGCATGTGAACAAATTATCAGGAAAAACCAAAATGTTGATGCAAAAAAGAAGAGAGATGAGGACAACTAAAGAAGATGTGACTTCCAAAGTGGAATATATAGAGCTATGCAAGACAACACGAAAAAGTATCACTGAAGACGTAAGGAAATTCAACTGTGAGCTAGTGAGGAAAGCAATTGAAAACAACCAAAGCCTTAAGATAGCAAAGGGACATCTCAGTAAGGGAAGAAAACAGATTATGGCTCTGAGAAAAGAAGATGGTTCTATAACAAGAAATAGAGGCGAAATTTTGACAAGAGTGAAAGATTTCTACTCCAAATTATATGAAAGGGATGATACATGTACTCCAGACATCATGAAAGAAACCAGAGTTCTTCCAGTCCTCCCAGCAGAAGTTGCTCATGCAATCAAGAACATGAAGCGGGGAAAGCTCCAGGAGAAGATGGAATTACTATAGACATCATACAAGAAGCAAGTGGAGAAATTGAAACAGTACTCGCCCAAATTTTCACTCGATGCCTTAATGAAGGGAAGATTCCTGAGGATTGGAACAATGCTACAATGATCCTGCTACATAAAAAAGGTGACATTGAGGATCTCAGGAACTACAGACCTATCAGCCTCCTATCAGTGGTTTATAAAATCTTCACTAAAGTTCTTTCACACCGCTTGAAGGTAACACTGGATATGGCTCAACCGAGAGAACAAGCTGGATTCAGGAGTGGCTACAGCACAATAGATCATATCCACGTACTGAGAGAACTAATTGAAAGAGCGAGGGAATATGAACTTCCATTGTGCATGGCTTTTATCGATTATGAAAAAGCCTTTGATTCGGTGAAACCATCAGCAGTTACCACGGCTCTGAAATCCTGCGGTATTGAAGATGCATATATTAATATTATTAATAACATCTATGAAAATGCAAGTGCAAAGATTCGGCTGTTTGAAAATACAACACACATAAAAATTGGAAAGGGAGTGAGACAAGGTGACACCATATCTCCGAAGCTCTTTAATGCCACATTGGAAAATGTCTTTCAATCACTGAACTGGGAAAACAAAGGGATAAAGATTAATGGAGATTATCTAACCCACCTTCGTTTTGCTGATGACGTAGTCATTTTTGCAACTACCCCATCAGAGCTGCAGAGTATGATCCAGGAACTTGCTGACAAGAGTAAAGAAGTGGGATTAAAAATGAACTTTCAGAAGACAAAAGTGATGTACAATGCTTTTACAAGAAATGAAGATTTATCGATTGATGGAGAAAAACTGGAGATAACAGATATGTATGTTTATCTTGGACAGCAGATATCAAGTGAGGGTCACATTGATGAAGAAATTAATCGGCGCACAAAACTTGCCTGGAGAGCTTTTGGAAGAAACAGCATAATTTTCAAGAGCAATATGCCATTATGTCTTAAAAGAAAAGTGTTTGATCAATGCATCCTGCCAGTGCTTACGTATGGTGCAGAGACGTGGACCTTAACTAAAAGAGACATACAAAGGCTGCAGACAACTCAAAGCAGCATGGAGAGGTGCATGCTTGGTATAACCAGGAGAGATAAGAAGAGGAACTCGTGGATCCGAAAAATGACGAGAGTGGAAGACATCATGATCAGAGTTAAATCCCTGAAATGGCAATGGGCTGGACATACTGCCAGAAGGACAGACCATAGATGGACAGCCGAAATTTTAGATTGGATTCCAAGGGACAGGAAAAGACCCAGAAAAAGACCACATGGGAGATGGGTGGATGAAATTCGTAAATATGCGGGAGTGACATGGAGGAGACTGGCACAAGACAGACCGTTGTGGAGGAAACTTGGGGAGACCTTCGTCCAGCAGTGGATTGATAATGGTTGACAATGATGATGATGATGATTTGTACAAAACAAAAAACAAAAAAAAAGCAACTAAAATACAATAAACCTTATTAACAGGTTTTGGTCTAATTTGCCCAGTGTTGTCCATTTTGCTATTATGTCTATTTCTCTCTTGGCAAAAACTATGAATGTTTTTTTTTTTTTTTTGTGAACACTGTTTTTCTTAAACAGAATGACGTTAACAAAATTCTGTTGTCCAGAAAAGTTTTAATGTGCAGTTCCCTTCCTCATTTGCTTCCTCTAGTGTTTCTTTACAGTCTACAAAGTTACTTTTTTCAAAATTCTTTTCCCGCTAAAATCTAATAAATGTGCAATGTAAAAATTGCATTTGTACTCATAAATATGGGTTCTTGGTTTGATTAAAAGGCAATACATTGTGCCAAATGTTTGTTTGACACTAGCTGTAGGAAGGGAGTTCTTAGACTACCATTAAAGACTATATTAATACATACCTGTCAACTTCTTGAGGTGATAACCTGCACACTGGACCAATAAAAACCTTACAAAGACTAAATAACCCTTACACACAAAATTTATTACACAAATTTTACAAGCTCAACAGTTTTATAACAGCAACTGATTTACATGTATTAATTTTTTGCATATTTAAACAATTTAATCTTAAGAGTGTGTTGTATTATATTCAACACATGTATGTTTTGCTTTTTTCAAAATGTAATCAGTGGGTTTAAAGCCAACTAAACAAGTGTCAATGTTTATTTTACAATGCAAAAAAGATGTCAGTGTATCTGCATTCAGGGACTTCCTACAGCCTGTATGGATTTTCTTCATCATGGAGAAAGATCTTTTACAGCCAGCATTATTGTGAGGCAAAGTAAGTAGTCACTGAATACTCACTTAAGATTTGGGAAGCAGATGCCACCAGTACTTGTTCTCAGGCTTATAATATCCAGCTAGTAGCTACAAAAGCTCTTTTTCTGGCCACTGTCTATAAGTACAGGCACACAGTCATCAGAGATCATATAATAGTTACTAAACTCATCCTTTAGAGCTTCCTGATCAAAGTGTGGAGCAAAGGTGTCTGCTAATCTACAAATATGTGTGTACTTCAGGCTGTTTTTGAGGGTTGGGTCAAGTACTTCAGGTCTTTCAGCACCCGATTTTCAAATGGAAATTTATCCACCATCATTCTCACTACTGCATACCTGCCAACCTGAGAAAATTCAAATGTGTAAAATTGCACGCGAATGACATGTCTAATGATTTTTTTTTTAACTAGTGCAAACAACATTTATAATGAATTTAGCTATGTACAAGTAAAAATAAATGCAAATATTTGTGCATTTTATAATTTTTAGATGTTTATAATATAAACAAATTATATCACATTTTGATACCATACTCAACGTTTTCCGTCGTCCGTAGCGGACTGACGATTTCCATAGCATACTCGATGATTTCCGTCTTCCGCAGGGGACAGACGATTTCCATAGCACACTCTATGTTTTCCGTCGTCCGTAGCGGACCGACAATTATCATAGCACGCTTGATGTCTTCCGTCGTCCGTAGCAGACCGATGATTATCATAGCATGCTGGATGTTTTCCGTCGTCCGTAGTGGACCTATGATTATCATAGCATACTCGATGTTTTCCGCTGTCCGTAGTGGACCTACGATTATCATAGCATACTCGATGTTTTCCGTCGTCCGTAGTGGACCTACGATTATCATAGCATACTCGATGTTTTCCGTCGTCCGTAGAGGACCGACTATTTCCATAGTAACTGCGTAAAATCCGCAGTAGTTGGAGTATCTGAATCTTTATTTAGCATCAAGCATAACAGTGTGCACGGATAATTTACTGTGCCGAAGTCCCGACGATGACGACCGGGCACGGGTGTTTTGGCGCACAAAGGCACAAAATTCCCATCTCTGTTATATATTTTATTTATAGGGATATTTTAAACAAAGAATACAGAAAATTTTAAAAATCCGGAAGAAAAGTTCTTCCAGCCGGAAAACTAGAAGACCGTATAAAAAAAAACCCGGAAAACTTCCGCAAATTCTGGAAGAGTGGGCAGGTATGATTTAACTGAAACATTAACAAATATTTCTCAAGGAAGATTTAAAAAAAAATGTTTTTTTTAAATATAGGGAAATGCGTAAAAAATAGCGATCTATGCGTAAAATCGTAAAGGACAGTTAAAATGCGTAAATTTTACGCGTAATGCGCAAAAGTTGGCAGGTATGCCACTGCTACATAAAAGTTTCTCACATCTGCGAAAAATAACTTTTTATTGCACCATTAAGTTCCATTTCTTCCATTAATGTCCTGTTGGAGAGGCCTACTGCTAGTGTGATGTCATTGTGCTGTACCTCACGATTATTGAATTTGATTTGCCTCAAAATCAGCCGCTTGTTTTGATTGTGGAATATAATTAAGTTATGGGATTTATGGAATAACATTTTATTTAAAATTACAGGACAAAGGAACATCGCTAGAAAAAAAAACTATGATTAAGGGAAAAACTTTCACTCCATCCTACTTCCATTTTCGGGACATTTTTCTTCATTTTCGATCTTATATATTAAATGATGTTTAAACAATAATACAATGCAGGGAAAACACCGGGGGAAAAAATTACGAATTCGGAAGAACCCTTCGCTGCTTTTAGCTTCTGTTGTCGAAATTTTTCTGTGCTTCCAATTTATGATTATGGGATAAATTTCTGTTCCGTTCAACTTTCGTTTTCGGAAAATTTTCCTCCGTTTTCAGTCTTAAATAAAAACATTTATGAAACAAAATTGTACGTAACCATACGAGACAGAGGGAATATTGCGGAAAAGGAATGTAAATTACGAGGCTGCGTCTAACTTCCGTTTTCGGAAGTTGTTACCTACGTTTTCAGACTAAAACAACAATGGAATAAAATGATATTTAGCAATATCGGAAAAGGAAACATCGCGAGAGAAAAAAAAAAAGAAACATTACGGGAGAAATCTTCACTTCATTTCCGGAAAGTTTTGAAGACTGAATTTCGTCCGAAGAAGAAAAACTTACATCTATGATCGGAAGTCCGCAAGAGGGGCTTCAATTGGGTTCTGGAGATATAATTTTTGTCTGCAGAACCAAAATAAAATCTGGGACGTACATCGCCCGTCGCCGTGATTCTGCTACGGTTGCACGAGCCATGGAATGAACGTAAAACGTTTGGTATTATATTAGCAAAAAAGTTTTACAATAGGGCCAGTTAATGTAAAAAATTAACAAAAAAGCTTTTCAGAGATTAAAAAAACGTACAAAACGTTTGTACGGCCGTACACGAACGAAAATGTAAAAAAAACGTACAAAGTACGGGCAAACAGTACAGGTTGACAGGTATGTTAATATATTAGCTGAAACAATGCTCAGATTATATGAATACCTTGCATTGGGCCCATCGGTTTTACATTTGATCAAGTTTGCAAGAATTGTATATGATTTTATACCTGCTACAACTGATTCAGCATCAATATCAAGAAAATTCTCATACAAAAAGATTACTTCTTCCTCAGACACTGCTAGAAAACAGTCAAATTTTCAAAATAAGAAGCACTGTTCATTAAATGTCAAAATCCTCCAAATATGTGGCGTCAGTGAATAAACAAAGACGTCGCTCTTTCCAGGTTTTAGCAATTAAATGTCATGAAATCTATTCAGTCAAGAAATCTATTTATTTAAATGTCATGAATAAAATCTATTGAGTCATGAAATGTTCATTAAATGTCATGACAACTATTCAGTATCTGAATAATCATGGAAAATGTACCTACCAAAAGGTAAAATGCATAAAGAAGTTGTTCCTGTCTTGTCTTTCCTGGAACCACTGGCCCTAAATTAGAGACACGTGTCTGCTTATGGTGAATCAAGCTTCTACACATTTAGGAACAACTTTAGATGCTCATGGAGATCAACACACACACACACACACACACACACACACACACACACACACACACACACACACACACACACACACACACACACACACACACAGAGAGACAACACTTCACTTCACTTCAAGCATTTTTTTCCAGTTCTCAGTCCACTTCTTTGGATTTCTCATCTCCATTAAAAACTTGTACACAATAAATATCTAAAGTATTCTTTATCAAGTCTAAAACACCTGAGGAGCTATCTTTGATGTCATATCAATTTTTTCTTACATTTTAAACGCTCATTGGTGGAGTCTATCCTTAAAATTAAGGAAGTCAGCAGATTTAAAGTTTTTTTTACAGTTTTAAACTCAAATGGGATATAGTATTTAATGTTTCACTTATTAACACCAAAACAACACAAAAATAAGTACTGATTTCTCGCCTCTAGTTATATTCAACCTGCTGTAGATGAGGGATTTTCTCTTTACATGCATATATATCACTAAGCTGTTCTTTGAGATCAGAGGTTAGCTTCTCAAAGAGAGCTTATCTGCTGGATTAAAGTTTAAAACTGATGGAACTACTTTTTATTTACTCTTGATGTATCAAACATCTGCATTTACAGCTCACAACTTCAGCTTCACTGACATCCATCACACATCTCACACAAGACCTTTTGTACTTCTTATTCATTCTCTTTTTCTCATGCAGAAATTCCTGAATCGTGTCCTCCCTTGATATTCTACATTTTCTTCCTGCCACTTGTGCAGAATAAATTCTCCTAGTAAGCATCTCACCACTCATTTTTTCAACATGGCCAAACCACCCAAGAATATTTGTACCCACCTTACAAACAATATTTTGTTTCACACTACTCATCTACAACACATCTTCATTCCTCACATGATCAGAATATATCTTGCCCCCACCCCCATAAGTAACACATCTCTCCAGCTCACAAATCACTCCTATGTTTCATCTGCAGTACTCCACCTTCACTGCTGCACATCAGAGTAGGAACAATTACTGTACTTTTTCACACACAACTATTTGGGACTTTTTTGAGAACCTATCATTTATCATTTATTCAAAACCCTCCTGAAGCAGCTGTGACTTTCAAAGATGAATTTACTAGCTCACTAATTTCACCACCTAATTTGTTTTCTGTGTCAAACATGCTTCCTAAATATGTAAATTGATTTATCTGGTCTATCTCTGTGCCATTTAGACTGATCTGTTTGATTTAATACTAACAATTTATCTGTCAAAAACACAACTTTGGGTTTTTCCTTACATATACTAATTTTGAAATTCATACAAACTTCATACATGTGGGACAACATACGCTGCAGCTCACTTTTGTTCTCTGCCAACAGCATTGTGTCATCAGCATGAGCAAACATAATTGAGTAACTACTCTCCACAGATAGCATTTACATAGTCTAATGATGACTCAACCATATGTGTCTCTGAAGACATAAAAGTATTCTTTACCTTAAAAAATTGTTTTGGTAATAAGTAATAATTATAATACACAAGCTTGGCAGTGAATGTGGGGAATAAATATCCTACCAGTTTTCTCAGATAATTTCTTAGAAACATCAGCTGAATTTTTTTTTCAAGAGCTGCTTCCTCCTGCTAAAAGGGAGCAATTTTGTCATTTATTATTACATTTTATAGCTTAAAACTATCTTTATGCAAGATTGCAGCTCTCAAGCTGTATTTTTAGTGGAATGAAAAACATGTAAAATATTGTTTTTCAGATCCTAAAATAAAAAATATATATACCAGAAAGTTTTGATGCGAAAATAAATAAATAAATCATGCAACAGAAGTGTGCTTGTAATCTGCATAAATGCTGAATATACTTTCCAAAACCCAAAAGTGATTTTCTTGTTTCATGTGTGGGTATTGCTCGACGAGCATGGATATCGTTTCTGCCAAGAAGTTTCCAAAAATCCCAGTTGCAAAGAAATGTTTTCATGAGTTTTTCATCAATGTGAGATTATGAGAAATATGTATTTCCAACATTTCGAGGAAAAGTAAGTTGAAGCTTCAGTATGGCATAAATGACAAAACAAACGTACTTATTAATCCCAGCAGACTGGAATCTTAACCATCAATTAACATGGGAATAACTGAATTATAGAAAGAATAACTTTTTTATTGGCATGCAAATGTCAAAGTTAACATTATAGCAGCTTGCAAGGAAATGTAATGGAAAAATATCTTTAAAAAAACTTTGTTATTGTAATTTTTAGAGCATTTTGTATACATTTATATTTTTCAGAAGGTGTGAACAATGGTTTGCTATTTTTTTTATCGTTTAAGACAGAACACAATGTCAATGGAGTATACAGATATAATTACTTCCATGGTGTAAGCTAAAATTAGTTCCCATGGCATAAGCAAAAATTTAAAGTGCTTATAATATGTTCACAAGTGATATTTTAATTAAAAACAGTAATTAGAGTACGAATAATTTGTGATGGCCTTTTCATAGAAAGCAATTATTTTTCCAGAAAGATATTTAAAAAAATGCTAATGATTATTAGTCCTCTGTTAAAAATGGATTATAAAAATAAAAACAAAAAATATCATAATCCAAATTAATCAAGTATATATATTTACTAATTAATTAATGAAAGCCATACTAATTAATGTATGAAAAACATAAAAAATATCATAATCCAAATTGATCAAGTATATATTTACTAATTAATGTATGAAAGCCTCTCTCCTAGACAACATAAAAACGAATGGACAGTCAGAGGAAATAACATGCTGTAAGTGTGGGAAAATCAGCAGATCAAGACGAAAGTTAATTATACTCATATTTTTACCAGATTATTTAATTACTTCAGGAAGTTTCACAATGTATTAACAAGATAATTATCAAAGGATGATAAAAAAAAAAAAATTACGTCTGATATATACATAGCCTGAATTACAACAAACTTTATACTACATAACTTGTAAGACATCAAGAAAACTCTCGAAAAGCTGTTTTGCATTTCCTTAGTTAAGATCTACGTACTTTATCACTAAAAAAAAAAGAAATGCTTATCTTCAACTTCAAATTCTGTGTCATTGGTATGTATTTAATTTTGGTCAAAGTGCCAGTTTACTTAACTTCAAACATAATACTCATAGGCAAAAGAACAATCTGCTATCGACCGTTCTTTAAATTTCTTTTCTGGGTGCCTACCGTCAACTAATATTTAAAATTTTCAACCATCGAGGTTTTCAACACAGCAGGCATTTTTCCTTGTAGAGTTCTAGAAATCGGAAGGTTACATAATATCATGTGAATCTCGATAATGAGATCGCAGTTTAATAGTCCTCAAGCAACATAATTTTTGTGACATGCCAGAGGAAAGAACACAGATTTCATTCCACAAGTGAAATCACATCGGCCATATGCTGATATATTGAATATCAAACACCAATACCAATATATTGAATATCGCACCGATATATCAAAAACCGATATATTGATTTTCTGATATATCGAAACTTTGATATCAATACTATATATCGAAATATAGGGCAAAAATATCGATATTTCGATATATTGATAAATATCACCCATCCCTAACCGGTATAATGCGACTGCAAAGATGTGTGATACCTCTTGCTAAATGGCATCAGATTTTGGATTGGCTTGGCTTAGCTTCGTTTCTAGTTAGCACGTCTTAGCTCCCTAAAGCCTCACAATTATTATGAGGAAACCTACGAAATGAAAGTGTCTCCTGGCCAGTTGTTTGTTTATGGGTACATCTGTACGCTACGCAAGACATAACCGTTTTTAAAATCTGTTTACCTCATTAAATTTGGCTATATTATTTTCCGAAATACTTTGCAATATATACACACTATTTATAAAAACCAAAAATTAGATCTTACTGGTTATACCATAGTGAACAAAAGTATTTGGCGAAACACTTTTTCGACCATAATTTTTTCTGCTGCACCAAATCGGGTCATTTTGGGATATGATATGTGCTGATTCGTGGGTTACAATGCAGCGTAGTTTGTATTTCGCTCAGAGCGAATTTGTTGTTCGAAATGGGCCATATTCAACAGTCGCCAATTATTACCCATTTGTTTGCTGCATGCATTGATACAACCTTCCAGCAGCAACAGGTCACACTTCTAGACTGGCCAAGACAATCTCCAGCTGAAGAAACGATGTGCGAAGAAAACCTGCCGGAATAGGGCCCAGAAGTTCGACCAGCTGTCTGCGGAATGGGCGCGAATTCCGCAGGTCACCGTCGAGAAGCTAGTGGACTCGATGCCGGCCCGTTGTGCAGCTGTTATTAAGTCTCGTGGTTATCCCACTAAGTATTAGTTATTGTTTTGTCGTTTTCTCGTACTTGTTTTCTGTAATCGTTGTATTAAATGAATGTGATACATACTTACTTTGTTGGTCAATTTGTATGATCTTTGTGATTAAGCTCGGTACCTGATCTGTGTTACGGTTTCCGATCCATCTGCATATGGGTCATGTTTACAACTAAATAACACATATCATATTCCAAAATGACCCGATTTGGTCCATCAGAAAAAAAAAATTATGGTCTGTTTCGCCAAATACTTTTGTTCGCTACTGTGCATTAAAAAAAAGGATGTAATTGATATAAACACACGAACGCCTATAGTAAAGAACGCGATACGACAGATTCTTTCCGTACAACGCTGAACTTCTAATGTCGCCCGGTTAATTTACGGTTTTCCAGTCTGTATCTTAAAGGTCTTTGGTAGCCACTGTGTTTTCAAATGAGGTTAGTGTTCATTTTCCTTCTACATTTATTCTCAGCCCATACGAACTTGGCAGTCAGTGGAATTGAACTCTCCCACAATTAAGGGTGATAGCAGGTATGAAGGTGCCATTCTTCAGTGAAACTCCCTTGAGTGGCATCGGGATACAAGGTTTTAAATAGCCTAAAGGTGCTGTTCTTCTTTGGATTTTTACAGTATCATATGGTAGGGCAGACAAAAGAATTCTCAGTGATTCAGGAAAAAGCAATTTGAGGCAGCAGGTATGCTTTTAATACAATTGAAACAAACTGGAACGGGAGGGGGATGCTTGTTAATCCTCACCACCGCTTGGTTACAAACGAGAGACTATGTAATAACCTGTAGTTAGTTTTCTTTAGAATTCGACTAAATGCCAAATCTTTTGACATAATACTTTGCTAGGTTAGAATAATCATGGTAATTTGAAAAGTATCTTATGTTAAATAATAAAATTTCAGTCAAAAATCGAAGGAACTTGAAATATTGTTAAATATCAGAATTTTTAATATTAGCAGAGCTGCCAACTTTTCAAAATCAAAAACCAGGACATCAACGCGAGTTCAAGGGTGCACATATTTACAATTTATAAAAAATTAAATTATACGTTATAGGTTTAAGACCCCCCCCCGGAAGAAAAAGTTTCTCATCAGTTTTGCAACAATCTCGGAAATGACCCAAATGATGACAGAAAAAGTGGAATTTCACGAATTTTATGGAAAATTAAATGTTAAAAATTGGTACTGAGTTGCTCACTTTGCCATAAAATAATTTTACGGGACACATGAAAGGCACGGATTCCACAGCGGACAAATTAAATACCGATCTAGAAATTTGATTTCATTTAATAAAAGGGAAAGATGTGAAAAGCATTGCTCTCTCTGTTGAGTAGATTTGAAGACGTGTCTATTAGAAATAGGGATACATGCATTTCGTTAGAAAAAAATTCTCAAAAATATGAAGTCGCTCCTTTTTTCCATTACAGATGATATTAAAAATGGAGAACATGATCACACACAAACACACACACACACACACACACAGAGAAAACGTCAAAAAATAAAAATATAATCAGGCAGAGAAAGAGAAAATAAGAAGAAAAATCGAATAAATTTAATATGCGGAAAAGGAAAACGACCTGACATTCTCATCGCTACTACAGCAGAGATTCGCCGACTTTTTCAGGTTTTTTTCAATCGAAACATCTTGAAAACACCATAATAAAATTGACACATATGTTTAATAATGTTATTTCACTGAGATTTTCGATTTTCATAACATATTCGATGTTTTCCGTAGCGAACTGATGATTTCCATAGTAACTACGCAAAATCCTTAGTACTTGAGTCTCGCAGCCTTTCTTCGCACCTCATAATCTTACTCGGCTTCAAACGGAACTGTGTGCACGTAGGATTTACAGTGCCGAGGTACCGATGATGACGACGGTGCACGGCGGTTCTGGCCTACAAAGGCTCAAAATCTGCCTTTTTGTAGCAAGATGGCAGAAGACTTGTTTTGGTGCATAATTCCCATCCCTGTGCGAGGCACCACACAAGCGTCATGGATGCGACACCATAAACCAGTACTTCAACTTTCCAAGCCACTGACTCTTGCTATCGTCGCAGGGCTCACGACCTTGACACTTGCAAGTGCCGTGGATTAACAAAAAAACATTTGTCTCCATTTGTTATCGACTCCCACAGCCAGCGTTTACGCTGGAGAAAAATGATCACTGCTATTATTAATGATATCATAAAACACCTGTGTGCACTGCTGATCACTGCTATCATCACTGCTATAATTAACACCTGTGTTTACTCGATTCCTATTACAGCAAACCCTCCAATGTCTTACATAGGCAGCACCAAAAATAAATTAAAGTATAGGTTGAAACAACATATAAAAAACTGGCAGAAAAAAGAAGAAAAAAACAGCACCATCCAATACTGCTTGGCTAATCACGAATTTCCAAAGTTTGACAAAATTGAGATAATAAAAAGTTGTATATCTGAGAGACACCTCCCGACTGCAGAATCTATCTTAATTGAAAAAAATAGAGCTAAAGTTTGCAACCACAATGATCCAAATGTTATTAGTAACAACTGGAAGAATTTAATAAAAGTGGAACAAAAAAATAGAAATGTTAGAAAATTGAAATTTAAAACAAACAAGAGAGGGCGCCACAGCGGCAAAGCGAGCGAAGTTTTGAGAATGGAGTCACTCACATGCTCTGAGGATACTGAGAGTATAGGTCAGTCCCCCCTCCCCATGATGGTAGCGGCTTGCTACAGAAAGTACTAGGGTTGGAGTGTTGCAGAAGGTAGAGTGTGGCGTTGAAACATTAAGTAAAATGAGTAAAAATTTATGTGATTTCATTAAAAGCCCGATGTCATTCTGATCATTTGTACGCAAACCGCGCTGCCCTACTCTCAAAACTCCGCGAGTTATTACGTTTTGAAAATGTGCAAGACTTTTGGATAATCACCAGGTATGTATATAGTGACTTCATAGGGTATTTTAAATAAAATACCGGGTGATTCATTAGGAAGTATACAATTTCCAGATGCTGTAAAACAGTAACAGTTGAAGACACGGACCACAACTGCGAACCGTTAGGTAGATGTACTCATAAAGTTTGTGTCTCGCTACTGAGGGAAGTGACGTAAGCGATAGCGCGCGTCACGTGACTATTCAGTCAAAATGGCAGCGTCTGCAGTGGAAAAGGCGTTTTGTGTTCTTGAATTGAGCAAAACGGAATCTGTAACTGTTGTGCAACGGCATTTTCGATCACGATTCGGAAAAGAACCTCCAGCTAGAAAATCTATCTACGATTGGCATAAAAAATTTGAAACTACGGGCTGTTTGTGCAAACTTAAAAGTTCTGGACGACCGCGTGTATCGGAAGAAGTCGTCGATAGTGTTTGCACCGCCATTCAACGAAGCCCAGGAAAATCAATGCGGAGGGTGAGTCGTGAAGTGAAGATTTCACAGCCCCCTGTCTGGAGAGTTTTGAGAAAGAAACTGAAAATGATACCATACAAAGTGCGTATCACAGCCACTATCACTGCACTTGATTCAGATATCTTACCTCGCGTTTGGGCGGAAATGGATTACCGGCTCGATGTGTGTCGTGTGACTAAGGGTGCACACATAGAACATCTGTGACTGTTTCTAAAAAACTTGAAACATTCCCCTACAATTCTGTTACAGGTAACATAAAATATCTTACATTGTTCTTGTTTTATAGTGCGTTGAAACTGTATACTTCTTTATGAATCACCCTGTATATTGTATAGGGAATATTTATATGTATGTTTGGTGTATATGTTTGACGAAAAAAAGCGATGGTTTTTGAATGTGGATATGTAAAATAACCACAGATGTTTCTGATGAGTATATATTGTGTGACTGCATTTTGTGTGAAAATGAAGGAATAATAGAGGATTACTACACGATGCCTCCGAAAAACCCTACACGACCAGGATCAGAAGATAATAAAATGAAATGACTTGAGATGTGAAAAGTGAATAGCCCCATGCTGCCACTAAAACATGCAACATTTTGATCAAAACTCACGTGCTGGAAATGTTGAACTGGGAGCAAGACCAGGAAATGGTAAGTTGCCCTGAATGTATTCAGAACATTTATGATAAATAAAACAATAAAGGCTATTAAACTAATTACACGATAAAACTAATTACAGAACAAACAGAACTATCTATCAAACTAATTACAGAACAAACAGAATTATATGATAAAGCAAACAAGGCTATCAAACTAATTACATGATAAAACTAATTACAGAACAAACAGAACTAAAAATCTAAAATGATTTTCAATTAAAAACAGAACAGAAATCTTTAAAAACAGAACTTTGACTTGTAAACTATTTTCAGAACAAACAGAACTCAAAATCATAAGATTGAGTTTTTAGTTCTGTTTGTTTTGCATTGTATATTGTGTAATTAGTTCAACAGCCTTGAAAAAGCTGTTTGGTCAAATGCAGAAAAGCTCAGTGTTTTATATATTCACTCAGTTTCAAAACAATTGTGACATCAGGATGGAATGCATGAAAATGTGTGCAAATTAGCAAGCAGTTAAGTATGTAAAAGATTGAAAGGATAAAAAAAAATGGGACCAATCAACATGGATTTAACACTTTTATTGCCTAAACTTAACTTACATTAGTATGGCATACTGTCATCGTCATTTGCAATGCATTCGACAATGTGGTGGGGCATTGAGTCATATGGATGTCGAATATACTCCTGTGGTACTGCTAACCAAGCGGCTTGCCCTATTGTTTCAGTGCAACCACATTTTGAGCTCGTTGGAGATGATTGTGAAGCTGACGTCTAACCATATCCCATACATGTTCAATTGAGGACAAGTCTGGCGATCGTGCTGGCCAGTATAGAACATTTAGAATCTGTAGGTGTGTGCTGTCTGGAGATACGTGCAATATGTGTACGTTTATTATTGTGCCATAGTATAGCCCCATGTACTTCTTCTAAGAAAGAGATTGTGACAGGATCCACAAAGAGATCCACATATTACTGTGCTGTCAAAATGCCACATCTACAAAAAGTAGAGTGGAATGGCTGTCATAGCTGATCACTCCTCACACCATAACACCAGGCATTTGAGCTGTGTAGCGGCAAACAATAACATGTGGATTGTTGCGCTCTCTGTTGTGTTGCTACATATGCATATGGCAATCATCTGATTCCAAACAAAAGCGAGATACATCTGTAAAGATCATGTCCAGAACCAATGTTCATGACACCACTGTAGATGTCAATTCCGTTGTCCAGAACCAATGTTCATGACACCACTGTAGATGTCAATGAAGCTCATTTGTGAGTGGCAGACAATGAACCAGACGTCGTGCACGAGGTACACTTTCTGCTAATTGTCAGAAAATGGTTGGCCAACTAACACAGCTACTTATTGCACTGCATACATCTTGTCGCATTCGGGAAAGGACACAGCTACTTATTGCACTGCATACATCTTGTCGTATTCGGGAAAGGCTAAGTATAGGATTGAAAATTGCTTGTTGTCAAAGCAGATGATCTTCTCATGTTGATGGCTACTAGATCCTTGTCTGATGTTCTGCTGCCAAAATTGATGCACCGTTGAGCAGTTGGGCTAAAAAAGCCCAGGATTGAAAGGCAGAGGAAGGCCAAGAAAGTCGTGGGAGGATCAGATTCAGGAGTGTCGGAAGTGTGTCTAAAACAACTGTTCAGCAAACCCTGCTGCATATGGGGTTCCAATGCAAACGGATGGTCACTGCCCCTATGGTAACAAAGGTGCATCGCCAGAAAAGGCTTACATTTGCACGGCAGTATCGGATTTGGACCTCCATTACTTGGCAACAGATTGCTTTCTCCGATGAATCACGTTTTCTGCTTCATAAGGCGAGAAACATCAGAGAACAAACGCTCTTCAACCACTGCTGGAAGAACACAAGCTGATGGAGGCAGCGTTGTGGTGTGGGGAATGTTTTTGTGACTCTCTATGGGTCCACTCATACCTGTGGTAGGCACTATGGACTGAATTAGTTGAGAATCCATCCTTGCAGACCACGTACACCCATACATGCTGACTGTCTTCCCTGGGGTGGATGGGACCTTCCAGCACGACAATGCAATGTGTCGCATTAAAAATGTCAAAAATGCAGCTAAAAATTATTTATTTACCAGTGAAGGAATCCTGATGATGCTGCGGAGGAGATGCACGGAGGTCAGGAGGAGGAACATTTCTAGGACCAATAAGGTAGCAGAGGACCTCTGGTTGGACCCTAATAAAGAAAAAGTATGACACAAAAATTTAACACTTTCTCATGGATAAAATGATTATGAAATAAATATTAAAATACTAATAAAACAAATGGTTAGACAAAAATGTCAAAATGCAGCTAGATAGCTGGTGATACTAGGGGTGTTCAAATGAAAAGGTACGGAACGTCCTAAGAACGTAACCGTTAACATATTTGCCTATGCCGCTATGGGAGAACGTAGCGACACATCTAGGGATGCGATTGGAGTCGCCGGCGTGGATCGGAGCATGCGCGGGCGCCCGCATGCGCAGGAGAGAGCAGAGGCTCTTATAAAGAGCGCCGTCCAATTGACGCGGCAGTGCGTGTGAGGACAGGATGGCGTTCACATTGCAAAATTCGACGATTGAGGAGCAGCGAGGCGTTATCCGATTTCTGACAGGGGAAGGTGTTAAACCGGCCGCTATTCATCGCGGCGGGTGTGGTTCTGCTCCATGATAATGCGCGTCCACACGTCTTCAGGGTCACACACGCGGAACTGGCCAAGTTCCAGTGGGAGCAGCTTGACCATCCGCCCTACAGCCCGGACATGTCGCCATGCGATTTCCATGTGTTTGGTCCCCTGAAAAAACATCTGAAAGGGAAGCGCTTCCACTCGGACGACGAACTCAAGGACGCTGTGCAGGACTGGGTCTTGTCACGGCCACAGGAATTCTGGGAACAAGGAATCCTTCGGCTCGTTAATCAATGGGATCGTTGTGCTACGGCCTATGGTGTATACTTTGAATAAAGTCTTCATTTATATCCACAGTGTCGTTTCGTACCTTCTCATTTGAACACTCCTTGTAGAATATTAACAAGGAAAAATAATTCCACAAGCTAGCATATTACACAGAAATATCTCTCTTTAAATGGACACTCATATGGTGCATGGATCAGTGCCTTATGATTTGGGTACAAAGTAAACAGACTGCAGCAGCATTCATCTTAATTAGAATATCTAATAAATTTGGGATGATCAAAATGTTGGAATTTGTAAAGTCAAATCCCAAAAGTCTATAATATTGTAGTGCAGGGGAAGTGCCTATAAAAGATCAGAGACTATAAATTATTTGGGCATTGTTACTTATGAGACAGGAAACTATAAACATATATAAGATATTCACTGGAAACATAAGGATACAAAACTTATATCCAACTATGCAACTTTTCAGTGGTGCATATTTGTTGTCATTTAGCTGTGCTCACCCAGAGTTTTTGCCATGTTCTCTTATAGCTTTTTTTTTTTTTAATTTTTTAAGATATATCCAAGAAAACAAGGGAAGCATGCGTGTTTAAACAATTGACTTCTATAAACAGTAATCATCAACCACTTGGAATACAAATTTGTACTAAGCCTATGGAAAATGTTAATTAAAAAAAAAACAAGTTTAAATCTGTTAAGGAATGAACACGTTTCTGAAGACGGCCCTGTAGACGCAACAAGGTTTGTGAAAACAATCAGTGTATAGAGGTAGTTTAGGCAGAGTTGATGTGGAGTTCTCAGGTTTTAATAATGATACAAATTTTAGTTTTCTATAAATAATAAAGGTTTCAAGATGCTGGTTGCACTTGGGCATACATGCAATTTTTATCATGTGACATAGCAAAAGGTTTACGTTTTAATTCTTTGCTTTTATCATTGCAATTTATATGTAGCCTTAGGGTTTCTTGGATAAACAGGGTATCCAAAATAAAAAATTTACATTTCAGAAAGCATGTATTAAATTCCAGGTTTCATACCCTTTTCTGTGGAGAAAATGAAAAACGAAGATTTTCTAAGGACCTACACTCCAATTGATATTTTGCGTCATTGGAATATCACCACGGGCGATCTTAGTGAGAAGGGTTTGCCTCCTCGGGACGCTCCGTGGGAACAATGGCACACATAACAGCAACAAGGGCCTCTGTGAATCTTGGAAAAGTGCCAGCTAGTTGTGTGTAACATCAGCAAAAACACCCCAACTCACTGGGTTTTGTTCCGGAATCCTTAGGCTGAATGACCAACTGGAATGGTCAGCTGTGGGCTAATCCCCCACACTGATGTACTTACCTGATTAAAAAGACACAAAGAAATATTAAAAATGACTAAGTGTGGGATATGGTGGACCTACCACACTTGAGAAGGACGGTCCACCACGGAATCGGCCTGGACTTTCTAAACAGCGTGTGTTGTCTCAGATGTACGAAGTTTGCATGAAATTCAAACTGAGTAAAAATAAGGAAAAACCAAAGTTATGATTTTTGTGAGAGGAACTGGTAGTACTGAATGTAATATATCAAGGTTGCCACTCATATTGGCTTTAAAAATTCCCTGAGTTTTCCAGAAGATAATTTTGTAGGGAATTTCAGGTAAAATTTCCAGATTATGTATAACCATGATAATATACATACCAAATGCCACATCTATAATGCAATATATTCAATGCAAGAAAAACAAGAAAGATGACACCGAATTTTTGGGTGTAATGAGCACATCTTTTGAATCCGTTCTGACACAAATTAAATTTATCAAAGCTATTCAAAGTCAATGGAGCTGGTATGGAAAACAATAGCATCTGACCGAAGAAAGAATTAATATTTTCAATCGGGTTTTTAACCCAGCAGATATTGCTGTAAACAGAATCCTAAACTTATGTCTTCTGGTTGTTGATGCCAGGGTTTTTTTTTTATTGGAGGTTTAACGACCACCGTCAGCAACTTATTGGGCTAAGGGAAGTTGCCCGTCCCCAATTTAGGGCCACTGACACCAGGGAAGGAAGAGAGCCAGTTCTGTAAACCAAACACAACATCTGTGCCTCACCGGGATTCAAACCTGGACCTATCTTAGACGAATGATCAGAAGCCATCGCTTAGACCACTGCGCCACCAGGGCGGCATCCTCTAGGTACAGACTTTTGCATTAAGAAAATTTTGAATTTATAAGAGAAACATTTCACAGCGGAAAGGTTCTCCAACAAAGAAGGAATTTTTCAAATCAGATTCTTAGAAGCAGAGATATGGACAAATATAAGATATGCATCTACGCCCCAAGGCGGGAAAAACATGCATTTTAGGAAGAAAGTATTCTCAAAAAGTTTTTTGATGCGAGCGGTACGGTCTGAGAAAAAAAAAAATTTAGTCAAGTTTTAAGGAGCTCAGATTTTACTGCAAATACATCAAAAGCAGAAATTAAAACTTATCCCCCTGGTGGGCAAACCATTCTTTACAAAATATTAGAAATTATATGAACAATATTTTCCATCAGGAGCTGTATGCGATATAGCAAGAATTTTTCACATCGGAGTTTTAGAAGCAAAAATATTGGGGAAAACGCAATTTACCTTTGTGCCCCCTAGCGGAAAGTCTATGAATTACTTGAAAATTTTGAAATTATTTAAAACGCATGTCACACCAGAAACTATTTAATGAAGAAAGAATTTTCGAAATCGGACCATTAGAAGCAGAGATATTGAAAAAAAAATAAGATATACATCTATGCCCCCTAGTGGTGAAACTATGCAATATTTTAAATAGAAAATATTCCGAAAAGGTTTATCGATGCGAGTAGCATCAGTCCAGGAATGAATTTTTCAATCAAGATTTTAGAAGCTCAGATTTTATGGCAAATACATCAGAAGAAAAAATTAACACTTATGCCCCCTGGTGGCCAAAGTATTCATTACCAAAAATTAGAAATTATATACGAAAGATTTCTCATTAGGAGCTGTATCCGCTGAAGAAAAGGTTTTTCAAATCTGAGTTTTAGAAGAGATATCAGGGTAAACATAAATTTACTTTTACGCCCCCTAGTGGAAAATCTATGCATAACTTGAGAAAGTAACTATACCTAAAATACTTTGACATAAATGGAATCGAAAGATAAAAGAATTTTCTCAATCGGACGTTTAGAAGCAAATGTATGGAATAAAATGTATTTTGAATTCGACATCATCTGCATTTATGCCCTCTAGCGGGGAAATTCGACTTCGTAAAAAAAAACGAAAAGAAGGATCATCATTTGCATATTTCAAGCTTCCCAATGCAAAAAGAATTTTTCAAATCGGACTAATAGTTGCAGAGATATGGTGTCTACAGGCGGACGGACAAACTGATGACATAAGCACGATCATTTTTTACAAGACGTGCTAAAAAACCTATTATTGTACACTTGAATTATTTGCTGGCTTTTTTTTTTTTTATTGCTGGCTGAAATTTTCAATTTCCATTGCATACTTGATGTTTTTCGTTGTCCGCAGCGGACCGACGATTTCTGTAGCATACTCTATGTTTTCCGTCGCCCGTAGCGGACCGACAATTTCCATAGTAACTACATGACACCCCTAGTACTTGGAATCGCTGAATCTTTCTTCTTACCACATGGTCTTATTCAGCTTCAAGCGGAACTCTGTGCGCACAGAGAATTTGGTGTACCGAAGTACCGCCAAAGACGACGGGGCACGGCAGTTCTGGCGCGCAATCGCCATTTTGCAGCAAGATTTTTATTTTGGCGCACTCTGCCGCAGAATTCGCATCCCTGGTAACTGCATACGCATTATGCAAAATATTATAAGTTTAATTTCCCCTGATTTTTAGCATTATTTTCAGATTCTCTGATTTTTCCCGGTTTCCTGGTCAGCTGGCAACCCTGTATATATGTCTAAGTGACTGACCAGGTGAATGAGTTTGTGTATTTAGGAAGCATGTTTGACAGAGAGAACAAATTGGATGGTGAAATTAGTAGGCGAGTGAATTCTTCATTGAAAGTTATTGCTCCTTTGGGAAGTTTCCACAGGAATGATGGGTTCTCTAGAGAGTCCCGCATGGCTGTGTATGAGAGTGTAATTGTTCCTACTCTGATGTATGGCAGTGAAACCTGGGTACTACAAAAGAAACATAGAAGTTGTTTGTGTGCTGGAGAAATGCATTACTTGCAGGGGTTTGTGGCAAGACACGTTCTGATTGTGTGACGAATGAAGATGTGTTGCAGTTGTGTAATGTGAAGCAAAATGTTGTTAGCAAGGTAGAGATTAATATTCTTTGGTGGTTTAGCCATGTTGAAAGAATGAGTGACGAGATGCTTACTAAGAAAATCTTTTTAGCCCTAGTGGCAAGAAGGAAAGGTAGAGGAAGGCCAAGGAAGTCATGGGAGGATCAGATTCAGGAGTGTCTGCATGAGAAAAAGATTATGAGTGTGAAGTATAGAAGATCTTGTGTACAGCGTGTGATGGATGTCAAAGAAGCCAGAATTGTATGTCAAGATTACCGTAAATGGAGAAGTTTGATACAGCAACAGTAAGTAAAAATTATCTGGTGGTTTGTATCCGTTAGTAAGTAAAATTACCTGGTAGTTTTTATCTGGGTATTTGTATTTCTTTGTGGAGCTAACCTCTGAATATCAGAGAACAGCTTATGTATGTATGTATGGAATATCACCAGGTGTGTGTGTGTATGTACACTGACGGAAAATGAAAAAAGAACACCAAGAAGGAGACGTCTGATACCAACAAAATTTATACAGCATAATAACGAAATACAGAGGATAACTTGATCAAAACATTATGGCAAAATACAGCTGTATTGGCTGGTAAACTGAAAAATAACATTTCCATGTAACATGGTTAGTACGAGGTTGAACC
Organism: Macrothele yani; assembly: GCA_039090855.1. Classification (NCBI taxonomy): domain Eukaryota; kingdom Metazoa; phylum Arthropoda; class Arachnida; order Araneae; family Macrothelidae; genus Macrothele; species Macrothele yani. The sequence goes on from JAYWMT010000151.1 coordinate 233,397, forward strand.
GCCATGAACTGCGTCACACTGTGCAATTCTGGCATGGAGTCTGTCGTACAGATGTTGGATGTAAGTTTGGGGTATTGAGTTCCAAGCATCATCAACCTGGACACGTAAATCGAGGATGATCGTGGCTGGCCGTGGAGACCGGATAAGTCGTTGTCCCATAAAATCCCACATGTGCTCAATGGGGACAAATCCGGTGAACGTGCAGGCCATGGAAGTTGCCTCACACCCTGAAGTGCATGTTGTGTTGCACGTACCGTGTGTGGGCATGCGTCATCTTGCTGGAAAACACCACAATGGACCGACCTTACAAATGGCACAACAACGGGCTGAATGATGTTGTTGATGAAGGCGGTGCTGTTTAACATACCCAAACACTAGTTGTGTACTGGAGTGATAGCTGATCGCTCCCCACACCAGGAGACCAGGTGTAGGCCCTGTGTGTCGCTGGCGGATGCAAGAAGGGTGGAGACGCTCCCCTGTGCGTCTGCGAACACGCATACGGCCATCGGAGGCTCCCAAGCAGAATGTGCTTTCATCGCTGAACACGACAGATCGCCATTGCGTTCTCCAGTGCAGACGTTGGCGACACCACTGCAGCTGTTCCTGACGGTGGGCTGGAGTTAGAGGTACACGTGCCAGAGGCACACGTGCACGTAATCCTGCATCCAGTAGACGGTTGCGAATTGTTCGCACAGTCACCTCAGGTGCAACGGCGGCTTGGATTTGCGTCGCAGTGGATGTTCTGCTTGATAACGCCGCTCTTCTTATGCGTCGATCGGTCCGCTCATCAGTCCGTCTGTGACTCCCGGTTCCACGTCTTCTCATGTGGGAATGTTCCTCGGACCATCTACGCCACCATCGTACCACCACCGATACTTCCCGTCGAATTCCGCTCCGCAATACGACGATACGACCACCGGGCCTCGCGGAGTCCGACCAGACGACCTCGCTCAAAGTCCGATAACTGCTGAAATCGTACACGTCTTCCATGTCCAGGCATTGCAGCTTCTTCAGGGTCTTCGCACGTGTCCGTACGCCGACGACTGATTACATTCACTTCGCCGTACTCCTTAAATACCACCGACGATAATTTGCATATTATGTTGTGCTGTGGCGTAAGCACTCACCGGTTGGTCCCGAAATTAACATCACACCTACGTAAACTCGACCCCATTAACATATGTAAATTTCATGATCGTCCGCAAATCCTTCTTGGTGTTCTTTTTTCACTTTCCGCCAGTGTATATATTCATATGTAAGGGATTAAACAGCACCAGTGGCCATTTAATAGACATTTTGCCTCAAATATAAACTACTTTGCCTACAAAGAACAAAATTAAATACACACAAAAAAGAAAAAAGACAAGCAAGAGAACAGCAACAATGAAGCAAGGTGAGTAGAGTAGACACTAGATAGATCAGACCACACGAGACAACTGACCATAAACTGTGAAGAAGTCAAACAGAACCACCACCACCCATTTTCACCCTCTCTGACCCTTGAAAAGACACACAACACAGATGTTGATCCCACTGTTAAGGTCATGCAGGCTACAATGGGAAAAGTGAGCAGGGGGTTTAAGAACTTTTAAGGGCTTTAGAAATTTTTAACTTTTAAGGGCTTTAGAAATGGAAATAAAAAATAAGGAGTTCCTAAGGACTTTTAAGGACCGTACGAACCTTGTATTAATTTCTGGTTTGTGCCATTGCAGAGGGAATCGTACGAAGTTTTTTTCCATGCGACGCTCAAGTGTGAGTCATCTGCAATGGTGCACCCAAGATTTTGACCGAGGGGTGGGGGGATCCGGAAAATATCTTCTCATAGAAAAAAGTGTGTGGACCTCGTATAGATAAATATTGACACTAGAAATATTTTCATGGATTGGACACTTACCTAATACTTCGCTGAACCTGTTTGGTCGGAGATTTGAAATTTACAGGATGACTTTAAGGTCAGAAAGCAACTCTTTACACCTAACACTACGTTAGCACATTTTGCCCATCTGAAAATCGACAGAATGGTACAAACATTCTGTCAATTTTCCATGTATTATGAAGAATATTTCTTCCTTCATTGATTTATGTGTGGTACTGGTAACCTCCGACCTACATCCGTCTTGATGGGAATAGGGTCAAAGCATTATGAGGAAGCATGGATGCTTCGACTAGCAAAAATCTGAGGGCTTTCAGATTCCTATGTCTCAGCAGCTCGGAACTTCACTGTCCTGTGTGGTGCAATGGTTAGCATACTCAACAGGTAATTGGGAGATGCAGGGTTCGATTCCCGCTCCAGGACGATGAAAATGTTTAGGTTTTCTGAGAAGTGTTACGTGGATGACCATTAAGGGGTACAAGCAAATTCACTTTGCTTTGAATATTCTACCAACAACTAAATTTGCATTTTTGCTTACTCCTTTCCTGAAATTTGATATCAGAAAGATTTATTTCCATCTCATCACCTGATATTATTGTTGGCTTTACAAATCTTACCAAAAGCTCCATGAGAAGTTCTACAAGGGCTCGTCATAATTTATGAACATACAGAGATTCTTGTTGCAACAAACCATTAACTTCCGTGAAACGAGGAAGTGTGTTCTTCAAAAACAAAAGGTTCAACTTAATGCTAGGAAGCTCTAAAGCTGCTCTAACATTCTGAAAGTGCCGATTCTCCAAATCACTGGGTTTCACATCCTTATAAAGCAAAAACAAAAACCCTCAATGGTTCCCACTGTTCTAAAATGTGATTAATACAATTAACCACAGACAACCATCTTGTACTAATATACTTTAATATCTTGTGAGGTTTCCCATTCTGTCCACAAATCTGTAGGCATATTTTAATATTACGTAGTGGTTGTAGTGGATCTGGGCCTTCTACTGTGATGCATATTTTTAATATCACCAGTGTCTTTCACTTTGTTTAGTAGCCTAATAACTGTAGACTGATTAAAGCCCACTTTTTCAACGATTTGCCTTGAATATTCCTCTTCATGCACAACAACTATTTCTACTCTGTCCACAGTTTTAACCATTATTTAGAATGTACACAAATTATACCCTCACAACAACAAGGGGCTACCACTACAATGCTCTAGTAGCTCTGCGTCGACCCTTATAAAGGCTGGTGTAGGATTACGATAGCATTAGGAAGCAGCTAAGGTAAAAGAATGTCTATGATTGGCTGTAACAACTGATACACAGCTAATGTGAATTTCAATGTGTTTGTCAAACCCCATATTTTATGTTATATCTTAAGAACAGAAGTAGCTACAGGAAAAACTAAGATATTTTTGAAATATCCATTAAATTTTCCATTTAATGGCATATAAATAATGCATCCTTCCAGTGCTTACGTATGGTGCAGAGACGTGGACCTTAACTAAAAGAGACATACAAATACTGCAGACAACTCAAAGCAGCATGGAGCGGTGCAGGCTTGGTGTAACCAGGAGAGATAAGAAGAGGAACTCGTGGATCCGAAAAATGACAAGAGTGGAAGACATCATGATCAGAGTTAAATCCCTGAAATGGCAATGGGCTGGACATACTGCCAGAAGGACAGACCATCGATGGACAGCCGAAATTTTAGATTGGATTCCAAGAGACAGGAAAAGACCCAGAAGAAGACCACATGGGAGATGGGCGGATGAAATTCGAAAGTATGCAGGAGTGACATGGAGGAGACTGGCACAAGACAGACCGTTGTGGAGGAAACTTGGGGAGACCTTCGTCAAGCAGTGGATTGATAATGGTTGACAAAGAAGAAAAAGAAACAATGAAATAACTATGAAAATTTGTCAGTTAAAAAAAACTGTTAAACTTAAAAATTTGCGGGTTTTGCAGGTGATGAAATACTTTTGCACACCACTGTACACTCAAAGGGAGATTGGTCTGCCAATCATCTACCAATACAAGTATGTAATGTTTATCTTTCAGATATTTTTTTTAAATATAAAGATGCTTGGATAAAGCAATGCTTTCAAATATACTGCAGGAAATGAGGCACTATGAAAAAGTTTTCTGGTTTTGACTAACATCAGTGACAACATACAAGAAGTAATCACCAGAAAATACACTATCTACCAACAAGTAATTGGACACCTGTGATAGCAAAGGAAAACGAAGTTGATTCACCTTCAATAGTTGGTGGAGCCTCCACAAGCGGCAATTACAGCTGCGATCCTCTGGGGAAGACTCTCAACCAGGCGTTGTACGACGGCTAGCGGTATTTTCTTCCACTTGGCTTGGAGAAGAACGGTCAGTTCCTTCACCGATTTCGGATGGTGGGGGCTAAGGCCTGGGCTCTGCGCAGGCCAGTCCATTCAATTAACCCCATTGTCACCATACCAAGCCATGGTGGACCTCGCAACATGACAGGTGGCATTGTCATCCTGAAAGTAATATGGGTCCACCCCGTAAAACTGCCACAACATAGGAAGCGCATGGTCATCCAAAATGGTGTAGTAGGTCTCGGCGTTGAGTCTACCAGGAATTGCGACCAAGGGTCCCGTGCCATACCAGGAGAAACACCCCCATAGCATAATTCCACCACCGCCGAACTTCACAGTTGGCACAATACATTCCGGCAGGAGGCGTTCCCCAGGCAGACGCCAAATCCAGACCCTGCCATCCGAACAGTAGAGGGTGAAACTTGATTCGTCGCTCCAGATAACCTGTTTCCACTGTTCAACGGTCCACTGTCGATGATCTTTGCAGCACCTTAGCCGAGCAGCGCTATTGGACTTGGTGATCAAAGGCTTGTGGGCGGCAGAACATCCATGATAACCGAGCAGATGGGAATCCTTACGGATGGTATTCATCAAAAGAACACTCCCGGATGCCTGTTGAAACTCCTCGCAGATGTGGCTTATCGATTTGGTGCGGTTCTTCCGAATTTTTCTGGCCAGCACCCGTCGGTCTTTAACTCCCAGTTTTGTGGGTCTGCCGGGTCGGGGCACATTCCGACAGTCACCTCTCATCTTCCACTTGCCAATCACGTAGGCCACTGTCGATTTTGGGTACTTCAACTCCCTGGATATGTCACGTATGGATCGGCCATTTCTGTGATACCCGACAATTACACCGTTCTCGAAATCAGAGATTCCGAACTGCGTGGCATCTTGCATGCGACTGGTTGAGTTGTTGTTTCCCACAAGATATTTAACAGCGGCGGCCATGACATGTATCAGGACTGCAGATATCGTCGATTGCAGGGGTGTCCAATTACTTGTTGGTAGACAGACAGTGTATTATCAAATTATTTTTAGAATTAATATTATGAGTGACTTCCATGTAACAGAATATAAGTGAGCGACTGTGGTGCAAAAAATCAAAGAGTATATATTGGAATATTCCAGACACACTGTTTACCTTTGAGGTCCACTTTTGAAAAAACTGCCACATTTCACACGTTATTTGGTCTCCATCGCTGTCCCTCAACCTGTGCTTAGCTGCCATGGTCCCACTTCATTTCCACAGTCTTTGTTTACTTGAGTGCTACTACTATTTAAAATCTTGTGATGATAGATAAAACTTCAATAAAAAATGTACAGTGAAAGTTAAAAAAGTCAGATTCTACCAGTGAGGTACTGTAGATCCAGGAAAATGGAAGTTCCGAACAACCCAAGCCTACTTCAGCAGCATTAAGTTTTGGTAGAACATCGTAAACACACAATATAAAAAACAAACGACCTAGTAAAACACAAAAGTTTAAGATTCGGACAAAGAACCGACTAAAAACCTTCATTAAAAACGCTCGAAAATTTTCACGCAACACTTTGGGTATTTTTGGGAGCTTGGTGATATTTCCACAGATGTTCTTGGTTCACCTATCCCCATTGGAGTGCAACACTCTGAAACTGCCTTTCGTCGGAGACAATGTCAGAGATACGTCAATTCACACTGGTGCCATCTATGGGTCTAACCCTTATCAATTTCTTGACGATCGTAGATATGGCCATTTTCTTCATATTTCCTTTTTCCTCTATTAATACCTCATCTTTTATGCTGATTAGTGTTGTTCAATTTCCTGCAGAATTAAGTCTTTCCAGTGATTGGAGAACATATTGGGGGCATTATGATTACATATTCTCTTCCCATTTTTATAAATTAGAATTGATTCTTCCATTCTCAGATGTCTCTCTGATCTATTATTCTTTTTTAACATCTTAATCTCTTCAAATTTTGGGTATGTTTGGTTATCCATACAAAACTGAACTAAGGCTGTGTTGACTTTTTTTTTTTTTTTGCCAATTAGAAATATGTTGTTTAAGCCTTTTTTTTTCTTCTTTTTACTTCCTATGTAGGAAATTGGTGGTATGTGATCAATAGGTATTTCGTAAGAACCTGATGCCTCTAAAATCTTGTTTCCCGTTTTGTTATTTATTCATTGTCAGATTTTTCACCGAGTTCACCTAGCATCCTCATTGCAAGTTATATTTTGTACAGTTGTTGCACTCCAATGGTGATGGGTGAACCAAAAACATCTGTGGGGATATCACCAGCTCCTAAGGATGCCCAAAAGTGTTAGGTGAAAAATTTGGAGCATTTTTAATGAAGGTTTTTAGTCAGTTCTTTGTCCGAATCTTAAACTTGTGTGTTTTACCAGGTCGTTTGCTCTTTATGTTATGCGTTTACGATGTTCTACCAAAACTTAGTGCTGCTGAAGTAGGCTTGGGTTGTTCGGAACTTCCATTTCCCTTGACCTACAGTACCTCGCCGGTAGTATCTGACTTTTTTAACTTTCAGTGTATGTTTTTTTTTATTGAAGTTTTAAATATTACTAACACTCAAGTAAACAAAAGACGGTGGAAATGAAGTGAGACCATGACAGCTAAGCACAGGTTGAAGGACAGGGACAGCGACGGGGACCAAATAATGTGTGTGAAATGTGACATGTTCTCCAGAAGCAAACCTCAAAGCAGACCTGCCAACCTCTCAGAACCAAAAAACATAACACTAGATAGAAAAAACGTAACACAACGCATGCCGATAATTTTTTAAGCCTATTTCAGCTATAAAAATTCTTGATGATGAGAAGTAGGGATTTTTTCATCAACATCAAATTTCTTTTTGAGAAACTAAATCTAATCAGCAAACACTTTTATGTCGTTAATTATTAGAAAAAAAAATTACGATTACGGGAGAAATTTTCACTCCACCTAACTTCTGTTTTCGGAAATTTTAAGAGGCAGAAAACTTTCTTCTTAAGGAATCTGCAAGATGGTTTAATCGGGTTCTGGGGATGTCATTTTTGTCTGCAGGAACAAAATAAATCTACGATGTGCACCAGCCATCGCCGCGATTCTCCTATGAGGATTAGTAGAAAATGAATCTACAATGTACGTCGGCCGTCGCCGTGGTTCTTCTACGGGGGTGGGTACAAAATAAATCTGCGTGGTACGTTGGCCATCATCGCTATTCTGCTACAGGGATGAGTACAAAATAAACCTGCAATGTACGTTGCCGCGATTCTTCTACAGGGATGAGTACAAAATAAATCAGCGTCGTAAGTTGGCAGTCACCGCTATTCTACTACGGGGATCAGTACAAAATAAACCTACAGTGGACGTCAATCATCACCGTGATTATGGTACGGGGACAAGTACAAAATAAACCTGCGATGTATGTCACCACGATTCTTCAACGGGCATGAGTACAAAATAAATCTGTGATATACGTTGGCCGTCGCCGCGACTCTTCAACGGGGACAAGTACAAAAAAAAAAATCTGCAATGTACGTTGCTACGATTCTTCAACAGGGAAGAGTACAAAATAAACCTAGGATATATGTCGCCGCGATTCTTCGACGGGGATGAGTACAAAATGAACCTGCGATGTAAGTCACCACGATTCTTCTACAGGGATGACTACAAAATAAATCTGTGATGTACATCGGTCGTCGCTACGGTTCTGCTACGGGGATGAGTACAAAATAATTCTGCAATGTACAGGGTCCTCCGCCAGAAAAAAAAAATATGATTACGGAAGAAATCCTCACTACGCCTAATGTCCGTTTTCGGAAATTTTGAAAGGCGGAAACCTTGCATCTATGATAGGGGGTCTGCAAGACGGTTTAACAGGATTCTGGAGATGTCATTTTTGTCTGCAGAACCAAAATAAATCTGTGACGTAGTCCCCCGTAGCAGCAATTCTGCATCAAGGCTTTTGTCTGAAAAGGGAAAAAATGAAGGAAAAACATGACTATTTAAAAAAATCGTATTTTTGGCTGCAAAATCGTATTAGCATACTGCAGTTTGATTTATCGTACTAAATACGATAAAATCGTACAGTTAGCAGGTCTGTCAAAGGTAAGCAGTATGTACGGAATATTCAAATGTATATTGAAATAAGGCATGTGAAAAACCGAATGGTGGCAATATCTGGCCTATACATTAAGCCTAGATATGAGCTTCAAGTTGAGTTAAAATCAAAGAGATGTCATCTTGTGGTATGTCATTCCAGGCCTATTTACTTGAGCTGAGTCTGAAGGTGAGGAACTATATTTGGGGTACAGACCTTCTAACCACATCCCACACATGTGATTGTGAGGAAAGATCTGGTGATCTTACAGGCTACAGAACAGAACTGACATCTTGAAGCCTGGGTCAAACAGGGTTTCTGACTTTGTTTAAATACCATGAGGATCGATCACAGAAACTTTCAGGAGTTTTTGGATTACTTCAAGAGCAGGTTTGCAAGAATAACCACAATCAATTTTTTTCAATTCCCAAAACATATTTAATTTTTGATAAAAAATACTTTTAACACTTAAACTGTCAATGACTCTTATGATTAGAAATCAATTCTAGGTAGGGTTCTTACTGATTTTTGGAAGTCCATTTAAAGATATTTTAAGGAGTTTTCTAGGAGCCTGTAACCTACTTTCTAGGAGTTGACAATGATATCAGAACTTTTTAAAGTTTAATTTCTCTGAAAATGCAGTTTCTCATTGCTTAGTCACAGCTTGCTATAACAACAGACAGAAAGAGTACAAATTTTCTCCCTTTCCTTCACACACACACACACACACACACACACACACACACACAAAAAAAAAAAAAAAGAAAAAGAAAAAGAAAAAAAGTTCAAATCTGAACTTTCAACTCTTTGTCACCATCTTTCATTCCAAATAGTCTCAAATTGGACTCCTCCTTGGAGTTGGAATATTCATGTTAAATAGTGTAGCATAATAAAATAATTATTTTGTATATATCAGAACAAATATTCACCCAGAAGAAACAAAATCACGAATGAAAAGTCACAGCACACAAAAACAATTAGTGACATCAATAACACATACACAAACATTACCAACAGAATTCAAAGACATGTCACCACGCCAAGTCCCGGTGGGAACTTGAGGGGCATAGATTTTGTTAGCGATTCTCGATCATCTAGATTTGCAAAAATGACATTGGGTTTCCTAGTATAGGCGACCCAGTCTCATCGTTGGGACTTAAAAGCGTTGTGATTCATATGAGCTCGTACGAGGTTGTCGCAAGAATTCATAAGCCGCAAAAGAAATTAAATTTAAAAAAGAACTAACAATTCGGTTATGTGCTTGAATAGGGGTATCTGTAAAGGAAGAAAACTATGGCTTATTTTAAACTAATACACAGACACTCGTACCCATTTGCAGAGCAGCGTGAAGAAAAACACGTTGATTTAAGAAAACAAATATAAAATTTATTTGTTGTATAATGCTTAATTTTAGGACAATTTAAATGGTGGGACCGGTTTAAATTATAACACATCTCTACGAAAGGAAGTTATGGTTTACTTGAGAAAATGTAAAAACTACCAATATCCCTAACAATCCAACCAGTACGGGGTGAGCAATAAGGGGTCATTTCTAAAACTTAACTGAATACTCAGCTTTTTCAATTTACTTCCGATATTGGAGGTTAATTATTTAACGTGCATTAATGCATTTGCATTTTTGAACTTCACTTTTAGTTGGTAAAGTTCGATGAACACTTACCGCACGTGGGGCTTGGCTTTCAATCCATATTTCCGTTACGTGGATGCGGCACGGGATTTTTTCATTTGGCCACGGGTCCGCTTCTTCTTTTTTTTTTTTTTTTTTCTCCGTTGGAATTTATTTTGTCTCATCACCAAATGAGTTTTTCCTTTGCTGCATCCTCATTTACTTCAATATTTATTCATACCCGAGTACTTTCGGTACTACTACTATACCGTCTTCGAGGGGACATTTTGCTCCAACTAGCACGGACCGTGTCAGCTGGGCATTTCGGTGGTTCTCGCGGGCTGCTTCTGTCATCTGCTATCGCTTCTTCTTGGGCGTTGTGGCGCCATCTCTTGTTGGTCAGTGATCTCCTTTTTCGAACTTTTTCTTTTTTTTGCTCAATTTTAATTAAATTTCTCCAGCTGTTTCTCAAATTATTAGGGTCATTGTGGTTGCAAACTTTTGTCCTATTTTTTTCAATCATTACCGACTCTGCTATTCTGAGGTGTTTTTCGGATTTACAGCTTTTAATGATTTTTATATTTTCGAATTTTGGATATTTTTGGTTATCCAGACAGTATTGAATCAGTGCTGTTTTTTCTTCTTTTTTCTGCCAGTTTTTTATGTGTTGTTTTAATCTGTGTTTAAGCTTATTTTTGGTACTTCCTATATAAGCCATTGGAGGATTTTCAGTAATAGGAATTGAATAAATACCTGCTTTTTCTAACATTCTTATTTTATCATTATTTTTTGTTACTATATTTTTGATGGTATTTACTTTTCCTCCAATTTGAATGTTATGCTTTTTACAAATATTATTAATTTCATTGGTAGTGCCTTTAATGTAAGGAAAACCATTTAAATATTTGATTTCTTTTTAATTACTACAGCATTATTTTTTTTTATTTTCTTTATTACTTCTGTGTCCCATTTTTTTATTAAATGGTTAGGATAACCAAAGCTGCTTGCAATTTTTTTTATGAATTTGATTTCTTCATTGATGAACTGACTATTTTCAGAATGCGTATATGCTCTTTTAATTAAGGTTTTTATACTATTGCATTTTTGAGGATATGGATGTGCTGAATTGTATGGGATTAGGACTGGAACAAATGAACTTTTCCGATAAACTCTGTATAGTAACTTATCTGTGGATTTGATAACATGTACATCCAAAAAGGCTATTGCATTATTTTTTTCCATTTCAACCGTGAGTTCTATAGTTGGATATAATGCGCTGTAACGTTTTGTTAATTTTTTAATTCTTCTTCGTTCAGTTTTGATAGAATGAAAATGTCATCTACGTATCGACAGTACACTTCTGGTTTTTCTTCCATATGATGTAGGACATTTTCTTCAATTTCGTTCATCACAACCTCAGCATATAGAGTTGATAATGGTGAGCCCATTGGGCCTCCTGAATTTTGTTTGAATATTTTGTTCTTGTATGTAAAAATATTATTTTCATATAAATAAACTAAAACTTTTTTGAATTCTTGAATTTGTGTGTTATTTAAAATTTTAAGATTTTGCAACTTCTTAATGATGATTTCAATAGCTTCTGGAACTGGAGTGCTTGGATATAATGCTTTAACATCCATGCTTGCCATGTTTAAGTCCATTAGGCCAGTTTTTACATTTTTAATTTTCTCTATAAACTCATATGTGTTCTTGATGGTGAACTTGTTGTTCATGAAAAAGGGTGCTAGGAATTTGTAAATGTTTTTCTCTAATGTTATCAAAGGTGAGTTTTTTTTTGAAACTATCAGTCTCATTGGAGCACCATCTTTGTGCGTTTTTATCTTTGCAACGATACGTGGTATGCCTGCTCCCATTGGTGGAAACGAGCGTTTGATTTCATCAGGTAATGTGCTATGATTTCTTATATCCGCTAAGAATTTAATTTGATTATCAGTTGGGTCTTTCTTAATTTCAGTACAATTTAATCCATCAATTGCTTCTGTCATTTTTTGTTCAAATTCATCAGTGTTGAGAATAATGATTTGGCCGGATTTATCTGCTTCACAAAATTTGATATATGGGTCATTTTTCAATTCCAATAGTTGTTTTTTTTCATATTTTAATTTTTTCTCTATATAGAAGTTTTTGTTGTTTTTGGCATTATATTCTTTTAGAATAACTCTATATAATTTGTTCTCTACTTCAGTTTTATTCTCTGCGCCTGGTATATTTTTGAGAATATCTTCGAGGCAAGGGATGATTTCTTCAGTTTTAGGGAGGCCTTGTGGAAAGGCAAATTTTTTCCCTTTTTGTAAAATTGCTTTTTGTGTAAAGCTTAAATTCTTATCAGACCGATTTTCATATACATTAAATTCATTTATGGGTTCTTTATTTAATTTTTGTTCATCAAATAGTGCATTTAATTTTTTATCTACCGTAACGCTATTGGAGTTGGCTTCTTTGTTAGCAATTTCGTTAATTTCGATGAACGTAGTATCCAAAATGCGATCTTTCCAAGTGCCATCAAATTGTGCATATTTTGAGTTCCTTATCAGCTTCCATAATTCATAAACTTGAGCATTAAGTCTGAATATTTGTTTTCTTTTAGCTATAATTTCGTTACTAAGTCGTTTTTGTTGACATCGAAGCAGGATGTAATAATCCTTCTTACTTGTTGGCTTGTTCTTAAGTCTCAAAAATTTGGGGATAAATCCAAAATCTCTGCAAGTTACAAGAAAACGTTCTTGAACTTCAAATTTCATACATTTGATTTTAAGACGTTTGAATTTGGTGATTGTTGTTAATTCACGGTTCGAAAAGAGATTGCGATAGTGCATCGTGAGGCCTAAACTGCCTTTGATCTAACCACTTGAAAGAATAATTCGTGTGCTTCAAAGTTTCAATTTACTTCCGATATTGGAGGTTAATTATTTAACGTGCATTAATGCATTTGCATTTTTGAACTTCACTTTTAGTTGGTAAAGTTCGATGAACACTTACCGCACGTGGGGCTTGGCTTTCAATCCATATTTCCGTTACGTGGATGCGGCACGGGATTTTTTCATTTGGCCACGGGTCCGCTTCTTCTTTTTTTTTTTTTTTCTCCGTTGGAATTTATTTTGTCTCATCACCAAATGAGTTTTTCCTTTGCTGCATCCTCATTTACTTCAATATTTATTCATACCCGAGTACTTTCGGTACTACTACTATACCGTCTTCGAGGGGACATTTTGCTCCAACTAGCACGGACCGTGTCAGCTGGGCATTTCGGTGGTTCTCGCGGGCTGCTTCTGTCATCTGCTATCGCTTCTTCTTGGGCGTTGTGGCGCCATCTCTTGTTGGTCAGTGATCTCCTTTTTCGAACTTTTTCTTTTTTTTGCTCAATTTTAATTAAATTTCTCCAGCTGTTTCTCAAATTATTAGGGTCATTGTGGTTGCAAACTTTTGTCCTATTTTTTTCAATCATTACCGACTCTGCTATTCTGAGGTGTTTTTCGGATTTACAGCTTTTAATGATTTTTATATTTTCGAATTTTGGATATTTTTGGTTATCCAGACAGTATTGAATCAGTGCTGTTTTTTCTTCTTTTTTCTGCCAGTTTTTTATGTGTTGTTTTAATCTGTGTTTAAGCTTATTTTTGGTACTTCCTATATAAGCCATTGGAGGATTTTCAGTAATAGGAATTGAATAAATACCTGCTTTTTCTAACATTCTTATTTTATCATTATTTTTTGTTACTATATTTTTGATGGTATTTACTTTTCCTCCAATTTGAATGTTATGCTTTTTACAAATATTATTAATTTCATTGGTAGTGCCTTTAATGTAAGGAAAACCATTTAAATATTTGATTTCTTTTTTAATTACTACAGCATTATTTTTTTTTATTTTCTTTATTACTTCTGTGTCCCATTTTTTTATTAAATGGTTAGGATAACCAAAGCTGCTTGCAATTTTTTTTATGAATTTGATTTCTTCATTGATGAACTGACTATTTTCAGAATGCGTATATGCTCTTTTAATTAAGGTTTTTATACTATTGCATTTTTGAGGATATGGATGTGCTGAATTGTATGGGATTAGGACTGGAACAAATGAACTTTTCCGATAAACTCTGTATAGTAACTTATCTGTGGATTTGATAACATGTACATCCAAAAAGGCTATTGCATTATTTTTTTCCATTTCAACCGTGAGTTCTATAGTTGGATATAATGCGCTGTAACGTTTTGTTAATTTTTTTAATTCTTCTTCGTTCAGTTTTGATAGAATGAAAATGTCATCTACGTATCGACAGTACACTTCTGGTTTTTCTTCCATATGATGTAGGACATTTTCTTCAATTTCGTTCATCACAACCTCAGCATATAGAGTTGATAATGGTGAGCCCATTGGGCCTCCTGAATTTTGTTTGAATATTTTGTTCTTGTATGTAAAAATATTATTTTCATATAAATAAACTAAAACTTTTTTGAATTCTTGAATTTGTGTGTTATTTAAAATTTTAAGATTTTGCAACTTCTTAATGATGATTTCAATAGCTTCTGGAACTGGAGTGCTTGGATATAATGCTTTAACATCCATGCTTGCCATGTTTAAGTCCATTAGGCCAGTTTTTACATTTTTAATTTTCTCTATAAACTCATATGTGTTCTTGATGGTGAACTTGTTGTTCATGAAAAAGGGTGCTAGGAGTAGAGTAATAAAGAAAATAAAAAAAAATAATGCTGTAGTAATTAAAAAAGAAATCAAATATTTAAATGGTTTTCCTTACATTAAAGGCACTACCAATGAAATTAATAATATTTGTAAAAAGCATAACATTCAAATTGGAGGAAAAGTAAATACCATCAAAAATATAGTAACAAAAAATAATGATAAAATAAGAATGTTAGAAAAAGCAGGTATTTATTCAATTCCTATTACTGAAAATCCTCCAATGGCTTATATAGGAAGTACCAAAAATAAGCTTAAACACAGATTAAAACAACACATAAAAAACTGGCAGAAAAAAGAAGAAAAAACAGCACTGATTCAATACTGTCTGGATAACCAAAAATATCCAAAATTCGAAAATATAAAAATCATTAAAAGCTGTAAATCCGAAAAACACCTCAGAATAGCAGAGTCGGTAATGATTGAAAAAATAGGACAAAAGTTTGCAACCACAATGACCCTAATAATTTGAGAAACAGCTGGAGAAATTTAATTAAAATTGAGCAAAAAAAGAAAAAGTTCGAAAAAGGAGATCACTGACCAACAAGAGATGGCGCCACAACGCCCAAGAAGAAGCGATAGCAGATGACAGAAGCAGCCCGCGAGAACCACCGAAATGCCCAGCTGACACGGTCCGTGCTAGTTGGAGCAAAATGTCCCCTCGAAGACGGTATAGTAGTAGTACCGAAAGTACTCGGGTATGAATAAATATTGAAGTAAATGAGGATGCAGCAAAGGAAAAACTCATTTGGTGATGAGACAAAATAAATTCCAACGGAGAAAAAAAAAAAAAAAAAAGAAGAAGCGGACCCGTGGCCAAATGAAAAAATCCCGTGCCGCATCCACGTAACGGAAATATGGATTGAAAGCCAAGCCCCACGTGCGGTAAGTGTTCATCGAACTTTACCAACTAAAAGTGAAGTTCAAAAATGCAAATGTGAATACTCAGCATGCAAGGGATTGAAATATTAGGATGATGTCTTACCCTATATAGAACTTCTGCTGGGCTCATCGATCCGGTGGTTGAGGAAAACGCTGGTGGCCGTGGGTGGTGTTTGGCTGGTATCCTCCGTGGATAAAAACACAGCCGATGGTTATTCTCAGAACTTTACTGTTCTACAGTTCTTGATTTCACGTCGACGAACTTCTGGCACTCCGCATAGTTTGGCATTCCTTTGCCTACCCCGTCTCTCCCTCTCTCTGTCCGTTTTTCGCTCCTATATTTTTCTCTCCTCTTTCACTTTTTTTCCCGTTCTTTTTCGTCCTTTCTCCGTTTTGAAATTTTAAGTTTCTGCTTATATTCTAGTTTTCGCTTTCCCTTCTCGCCCTGTGGCTAGGCGTGTCCTTACCTCGAGAAAACGTCCCTCGCACCACCATTGGTTCTGGATTTCCTCCCCTCGTACGCAAGTAGACCGCTTGTGCAGTGGCGACTGACCAGTGGCTATATTGGGGCAGATGTTCCCTGGCCTGCTGACCATCTGCTGAGCTAAGCCCTTTAAAAATTTATTTGGCCGTAACTGTCACCCCATTGTTGGGTTCTATTATAGTAGACTCCGAGCAAACCTTTTTAAAACTTGAAAACTGCTCGAAGTCACGTATGCCCGACTGAAATATGTTCTCCGACAACGCTCTTGGGTGACATTTATTACCTAGCCTTAGCTTCTTACCGCTTTAAGCTTTCTTTCTTAAGTTTTCGTCGTGTAGCCACCGCAACGCCATCGTTGTTTGGGAAGCATTGTGCAATTCGCAATGCTGTTGCTTCTCACATGCCGGGAATGGAAGAAAATGCCTTTCGCCTAGTTTACGAAATTTTGCACCTGGCCTGGCGCTTGCAATTTAGATCACCTTTCTCCCGCGGAAGGGAAAATGGAGAAAAGAGAAGAAAAGAACCCAGCGACTCCCAATGCGGCCTGGGTTGGGATGACAGCTCGTGCACCTAATTAAAAATTACTCCAATTAGACGGTCACGTAATTAATTATGTTAATTAATTAACATAATTAAAAACAATTAATTTTGTATTTGAATACCAAATTGGAGAATTTCTATACTGACAGCAATGTGCCCGAAATTAGAATAATTGTCGCGGCAACAGACACAACTTACTACATTACATAAAAGCAGCAAAAAAAAAAAAAAAAAAAAAAAAAAAAGTATGACCTCTCAATAGCAGGCATCCTAAGACCTTCGCGTCTATCTGCTATTTGGGAGGTTCACTTGAGACCACCTTCGCTCACAATGCAAAAAATTGCGTACTAAGTGGGTACATACAATACATAATTAAAATGGTGGATTTTGATTAAATGTTCTTTTCTGCTGTTGTTTAACAGTGAGAAACAATACATGTACATACACGCAGTACCTTCATTTTAAAATATGGTGCATACAATGTATCTAATTTTGGCACATGCTGCAAAATATAAATGTACCAAAAAAGTGGGACACCACAATAGTAGGTAACAATGGAGGTGATGCTTGGTGGAATAGTGAGATTGAAGAGGCACTAAAGAGAAAGAAGGAAGCCTATTTGATGATGTTGAAAGGTAGAGTTTCTGTGGATGAATATCGCTGTAAGAAGCGTGAAGCAGCTAAGCTAGTTTGCCAGAGTAAGGCAAAAGATACGAAGGAGAAGATGGAAAGGTATGAATTGGTTTTCTGGAAAGATAGAAGAACTTCCTGAAAGTACACGAGACTCCAGGAAAATAGGAAAAACAAAGTTGTAAGTTCTGTGAAGAATAGGATTGGGGAAATGATATGGGATCCCAATGAGTTAAGTGAAAGATAGGGTGAATACTTCTGTGAGTTATTAGACCAAGAAAGCAAAGGTGATTATGAGGCAAAAGCACATGATATCACAGTGAAGGAGGGAAGCACAGGAGGGATCTCATGGGAAGAGGTGTGTAAAGCTCTAAAATCTCTTGAGAACGTTAAGGCTATGGGAGTTGATGGCATAAATGCTGAGATGTTGAAATATGGTGGTGACTCTGTAATTGACTGGTTAACTTAAATTTGCCAGTTGTGCTGAGAGTAAGGAATGGTCTCTCAGGATTGGAGGGATGATATCATTGTTCACTTGCATAAGGGAAAAGGTTATCAGACTGACTGCAAGAATTATTGTGTTATTAGCCTACTGAGAGTGCCAGGGAAGGTGTTTGGTAAGGTCATCATTGAAAAAGTATGAGATCTAACATCAGAGAAAGTGTGGGATGTTCAGAGTGGTTTTATGCGTGCTAAAGGCTGCACTAACAAAAAATTTGCATCACCCAGGATGACTGAAAAGTATCTGGCTGTTGTTAAGAAAGTTTTTGCTGCCTTCATAGATTCAGAGAAAGCTAACAATCAGGTAAATAAGACAATGAAAGTGGAAGGTATTGAATAAATACAGTGTTGCTGGGAATTTACTTAATAGTGTAAACGCCATGCATGCTGGCAGTAGAGCTTGTGTACAAGTGAATGGTGTTTTATCAAAATGGTTCTCTATTGGTGCAGGAGTCAGACAAGGTTGTGTAATGCCACCATGGCTGTTTAATATATTTATGGATGCATGCATATGTAATACCAACATAGATAATAGTGGTTTATGTCTTGGTGATATCCGTGTGTGCAGATTGCTGTATGCTGATGACACTGTCCTGTTGGCAGAGAGCAAAAGTGAATTACAGAGTATGTTGACTCGGATGCACGAAGTTTGCATGAAATTCAAACTGAGTATAAATAAGGGAAAAACCAAAGTTATGGTGTTTGAGAGAGGAACGGGTAGCACTGAATGTAATGTAAGCATAAATGGCACAATGATTGACCAGGTGAATGAGTTTGTTAGTTTAGGAAGCATGTTTGACAGAGAGAATAAGTTGGATGGTGAAATTAGTATGCGAGTGAGTTCATTGAAAGTCATAGCTGCTTTTGGAGGTTTTCACAGGAATGATGGGTTATCAAGAGAGTTTCGTATGGCTGTGTATGAAAGTGTAATTGTTCTTACTCTTCTGATGTATGGCAGTGAAACCTAGGTACTACAGAAGAAACATAGGAGACGTTTGTGTGCTGGTGAAATGCGTAATTTACGGGGGGGGACACGTTATGATCGTATGAGGAATGAAGATGCATTGCAGTTGTGTAAATGTTATGCAAAATGCTGTTAGCAAGGTGGAGATTAACATTCTTTGGTGGTTTGGCCATGTTGAAAGAATGAGTGATGAGATGCTTACTAAAAATTTTTTTTTTTAGCCCAAGTGGCAGGAAGAAAAGGCAGAGAGGAAGGACAAGGAAGTCGTGGAAGGATTAGATTCAGGAGTGTCGGCATGAGAAATAGATTATGAATGTGAAGTATCGAAGGTCTTCTGTACATCGAGTGATGGATGTCAGTGAAGCCTGAGTTGTGTGTCAAGATCGCTGCAAATGGAGAAGTTTGATATGGCAACAGTAAGTAAATAATCAGTTAAAAATTTATCTCGTAGTTTGTATTTCTTTGTGAAGCTAACCTCTGAATCTCAGAGAACAGCTTAGTGATATGTGTATATATATGTATGTAAAAAAAGTGGGCTACTAATATGAATGTTCTTTAACAGAACTGAATTAAAAAAACAACTGAAAACCACAGAATCAGTTGCATTTGTCTCAGTTTTGTGAACTTTAAATTTCTTGGTGTATGGGGTTGTCATTGATGATTAACAGTTTGACGCAAATTAGTGAACTTTTCTCAAAAGTTCACTAATTTGCGTCAAAGTTCACCGTTCATTATTTGAAGAAAAATACACAGATCTGTAACGTAATTATAAATACATCACACTGTGAATACTTAAGAGACGCAAATAGCATATTAAATCAGTTTATTTTTGCGGTGTACAAAGATTCACCAAGCTTTCGCACTCCACTGGGAGGCTTTCTCAAGGCAATGGTAGACATAAAAATGCAGGGAATTGGAACACGTAAGGAACAAAGACGATTTTTGAAATAACGCGGGTGACATCACGAGTGTATTACACGAATTTTCATCACGCAATTATATGGTGTGTCGCTATGTGTTTCCATCTTTTAATAATGCATGCCAAGTTCTTGGTAGTTTAGTAGAAACTATATCATTGCACACCAGTTTGCTAGAAAGGACTTAGACTGTTTCCCTGATGGCAGTCTCTTTAAAATTCGTGTATGGGGCAATTCTTCTAATATTATTCCATTGAAGAGCAGCCGAGGAATGCACGATTTCTCTGGCGAGGGCTGTATTCTGCATGTCCTGGCTGACACTTCGCACATGCTCTTTTCTTTACACCTAGTGTCCAAGGATCGCTTTGTCATTCCGATATATACCTTTTCCGTGTTGTCAGGGTATACTAACGGTATAGCGTACACATCAGCCTTTTCTTTCTCGCACTGTATATCCTTGCAACTTGATATCATATGTGATAACGGAGTCGGGGACTTCAGTGCTATCAGTACGTTGTATTTACATAATAAATTCTTTAACCAATATGTAAAACCTGGAACATATGTGATGGATCCTGTGAATCTCACCGTCTTACTAGGGGATTTTGTTATTGCTGACATTACACGATTTCTTACAGTTCTATGTATTCTGTCTATGTCATCTTTCTTATATCCAGCCTTTAGACCTTTGCTATAAATATTACCAATTTCCTTATTATTTAGGTAGTCGGGTTTGCATACGTTATATGCTCTATAGAGCCATGTTCTAAACGCAGAAAGTTTGTACTCTTTTGGGCAGTGCGAATCAGGAGGAACGAGGTCCGGTACTGCGGTAGGTTTATGATAAACGTCAAAATTGAAGCTGGATGTTCTGTTTCTTCTGAGCATGTCGTCAAGGAAATTCAACGCTCCATCTACTTCAAGCTCCATGGTGAACTTTATCGTATTGTATAGTTTGTTTATCTTGTGCATGAAATCATTTAATTCATCTGCTCCGTGTTGCCATATGAAGAATATGTAGTCAGCATAACGGATCCACACTCGGGGTTTCTTGATACAATTTAGAAAGATCAAATCTTCTAGCGGTCTAAGTACTGCTTCGGCAAGGACTGAAGATAGAGGTGAACCCATCGGTGCTCCTTTTGTTTGTTTGTAGATGCTTCCATCCAACTTGAAATAAAAAATGAAAAACTATTAGAAAGTACCAATCACTCACCCTAAAGATCATGGTAATCTCCATCGACAACACACTTCCAACACGTCAATCATCGTAATGTTTCTGGCCTTCCAAGGTTTACAGACATCTTGCTTACGATTCTTACTTCCGGGTGTGAAACATCGTATTTTTTAAAAAAATTTTTTAGCCTTATGAGATGTAACTATAAAGCTTGTCAATTCCATAAAAACCACACATACTACTCATTCATACAATTCAATTAAAAACTATGTACATATTTACATAACCTTACATTCCTAGGTGGTTAAACCTTTGTCAACTGTAATTACCAAACTGCTCCTTCTGTTTCAAAACCCCTGCCACTCCCACTGCAAGTGTCACACTCATTCAGCCCTTCACACAGAATCCTCTAGTACTTTCAACAGATCACTGTTGTCATCAGGAGGCAGGTGTGTCTCATCCGCCCACCACAGCTCAAGTGAGCAGAGTCATCGAGGCACGGGCCCCAGTCGCTATCTCTGAATCATTGTGTCTCTGGCGCCAACTATTGTCCTTGCTACTCTTTTTCCCCTTTTTCTTTCTAAGCTGCTGTTCAATTTTTATTAGGGCTTTCCATTGTTCGCTTAAGTTACTAGGCTCATTAATGTTGCATAATCTTGATCTGTTTTTTTCAATTAACACTGATTCTGCAATTCTCAACTGCCTTTCGTTTTTACAGCTCTTAATAATTTTAATATCCTCAAACCTTGGACATTGTTGAGTTTCCATACAGTATTGGGTTAATGCTGTCTTAGCTTCTTTTTTATTCCAATTATTTATATGCTGGTTCAATCTATACTTTAATTTATTCTTGGTGCTGCCTATATATGACACAGGTGGTTGCTGGTTTATAGGGCATAAATTCCTGCTCTATCTAATTGGCTGATTTTTTCATTTTTAATCACTAAATTTTTTACAGTAAGTACCTGATTTCCAACCTGTATGTCATACTTGCCACAAACTTTATTAATTTCTGCTGAAACATTTTCTACATATGGTATTGCTCCTACATATTTTACAAGTTTTTTATCAATCTTGACCTTATTGTAAGCTTGAGTTACTTCATAAATCCATTTTTTTAATACCTGTTTAGGGTAACCAAAGTCATATGCAATTTTTGCAATATATTCAATTTCCTCTTTTTTATACTGTTCCATTGATGAGTGTGTTTTTTATACTGTTCCATTGAGAACTTCTTTTAATTAGTGTTTTAACACTATTTCTTTTATGTGTTAATGGATGCGATGACTGAAATGGTATAAGTACTGGGATATATGAAGATTTTCTATGCACTCTGAATTGCATATTATCATTTGTTTTAACAATCAAAATATCCAAAAATGCCAAAGTATTGTCATGTTCTTGTTCTACTGTCAGTTCAATAGATGGATAAATTTCACTATACTTTTTTGTCAAGTCCTCAAGTTCATCATTTTTTAGCCTGGACAACAGAAAAATGTCATCAACATATCTGCAGTATATCAGTGGTGGATCTTCGAGTTTACTTATTATTTTTTCCTCAATGTCACTCATTATAATTTCAGCAAATAAAGTTGACAGTGGTGACCCCATAGGTCCACCATGATTGTAAAAACGAAAGGCAGTTAAGAATTGCAGAGCTGTAAAAACGAAAGGCAGTTAAGAATTGCAGAATCAGTGTTAATTGAAAAAAACAGATCAAGATTATGCAACATTAATGAGCCTAGTAACTTAAACGAACAATGGAAAGCCCTAATAAAAATTGAACAGCAGCTTAAAAAGAAAAAGGGAAAAAAGAGCAGCAAGGACAATAGATGGCGCCAGAGACACAATGATTCAGAGATAGCGACTGGAGCCCGTGCCTCGATGACTCTGCCACTTGAGCTGTGGTGGGCGGGTGAGACACATCTGCCTCCTGATGACGACAGTGGTCTGTTGAAAGTACTAGAGGATTGTGTGTGAAGGGCTGAATGAGTGTGACACTTGCAGTGGGAGTGGCAGGGGTTTTGAAACAGAAGGAGCAGTTTGGTAATTACAGTTGACAAAGGTTTAACCACCTAGGAATGTAAGGTTATGTAAATATGTACATAGTTTTTAATTGAATTGTATGAATGAGTAGTATGTGTGGTTTTTATGGAATTGACAAGCTTTATAGTTACATCTCATAAGGCTAAAAAAATAAAAAATACGATGTTTCACACCCGGAAGTAAGAATCGTAAGCAAGATGTCTGTAAACCTTGGAAGGCCAGAAACATTACGATGATTGACGTGTTGGAAGTGTGTTGTCGATGGAGATTACCATGATCTTTAGGGTGAGTGATTGGTACTTTCTAATAGTTTTTCATTTATGAATTGGACGTAAACTATGCGAACTTTGCAGGAGTTTAATACCTTAAAAGTGCAAATATAACAACTTGAAATAGTTGTGGTTAGTAACCAAATTTAAGGCACCGACAATTTTCTTTGTTTGAGTTGGTGTGAATTCACGGGAGGTGTCGATTATTTCCTCTAGGTTTGCAACGGCCTCTGGTATAGGTATAGATGGATATAAAGACACTATGTCGAAACTCCCTATTATATCACTATCAAGTATATTCAAGTTTCTTGCGTACTCCACAAATTCTTTTGTTGACTTGATTACGTAATCAGAGTTTTTTAACAGTTCAGATAAGAATTTTGCTAGTGATTTTTCTAATATGTATGTAGGAGATTTGTTCTTTGCTACAATAGGTCGGAAGGCAGATCCAGGTTTATGGTTCTTTAGTCATCCAAAGAGTGGTGGATACCGGAGGAAGCTTCGCTGACATCCTAATAAGTCTCCGGGAGATCTTTGTCTCTGGCTAGAGCTTGAACTTTCCATATTATGCTGTGTAGAGGATTCCTCGACTGCAGAATTGAGTCCGATTGATCCGCAAATTCTTTGAGTTTACTAACATAATTAGACCTGTTCATAATGGCAATCTGATTCGACTTGTCGGTTAGGGTAACTGATATTCTAGGATCATTACGCAGGTTCTCTAAAAATTTCGTTATCTGAGTGTTACTTTTCTTAATGTTTCCTTCCACAATATTTCTCCTTTTAAAATTCACAACACTGGCTTTTAATTTTGATATCGCTAAACATTGTCATATCACGATCTTCTGCTGGAACTTGGGAAATTATGCTTTCTACTTCCAATATTAATTGTTTTATTCTGGGCTGTGATGGAGGGCAATATTTTGGTCTGCACTCCAAAACTTTCACTTGTTCTTCCGTCATTCTTACTACCGATTTATTTATGAAGGGGACTTTGTAGTTATTGGTTCGGATCTGGGTTGATTGAAGAAGCTGTAGTTTTTGTTATGATGCTTCTTACTCAGGATATCTTCTTCCCTTGAAATTAGGATACCGACTTTTCTGGGAAGTATATCAAATAAAATGGGTGGAGCTATCATCTATAACGCCTGATAATGTCTGAAAGTTCTAGAATGCAATTTCATTACCAGAATTCGTTTTTCCTTCACTATGTGCGACAGTGTTCTTTCGAGCAATTCATTTTTACGTCGCTGAACTAGTTGTCATTCAGCACTGACTTAAATTGTAGAAACTTTGGTATGACCTTGTTCTCCTTGCAGGATATCAAGAAATCGAGGTTTGCGGTTTCTCTCGCTAGGACTAATCGGGTCTTTCGGAAGAGTTTAAAAATCGATGACTCCATGCCCGGATATAGCAACGATAACGTAATTATAAATACACCACACTGTGAATACTCAAGAGACACAAATAGCGTATTAAATTGCCTTGAGAAAGCCTCCCAGTGGAGTGCGAAAGCTTGATGAATCTTTGTACTTACTACACCGCAAAAATAAACGGATTTAATACGCTATTTGCATCTCTTGAGTATACACAGAACTGTATATACTTGGAGTGTTGGGATCACAAAACTGTCTTCTATATGGAGGTGTTCACTATCAGGTGTGTCTATTAAGGAGGTTTCACTGTATATTTGAAGCTAATATTTAACAATGGAATGAATAGAACATGAAAAAACAGCTACATTTTTAGAAAACTGCATTTCTTGAAGTGTCTAACAATAACTGCAGGTTTAACAGAAATAATATGCTGCATCAAGTTACTAAAAACATGTATGTATCTATGAATCAATTGCATGAAACATTCCAAGCCAAATCAAGGAAAAACTGGAAACAAATTTTTAGACTTACCTAAAGGATATTGGAGGATGAGGATGACCCATGTTATGCTAACCACCCTAAGACCGTAGTCACATTCAATCTAATGTGAAAACACATTAGATAAAAGATTGTAATCATACTTAGAGCAAAATGCTAATTTGATAGCAATTAGTTTAAATAGTACCCAAGATTATAATCACATTAGATTGAATGTGACTATGAGCAGCTTGGGGTGATCCCTTGGTGCCTTCACGTCTATTTAATATCTCGTTCCTGTTCCCTGAAGTACCTTTCCCAATTAAATTTGTTACCTGAAACCATTTTCCATTTTTAATTATGTCCAAATTATGAATTTATACAGTAGGGCTATAACTGATCAATAATTTTGCTAGCATATGCTATTGTTTTATAATACATTATTACACCAGATATACAGTTTTTGAAGCATAAGGATTAACTCGTAGATAAAACAAAATTAATGTTAAATGATTTTACAAGAGCTGAAGGTTTAGAGGTTGATTGAGCAAATTTAAATGTAACTGATGCCTACATCTAGCTTGGAGAACAGGTACAAGCAAGAGCAACACATAAAAGAAGAAATTAAAAGACATAAAACTTGGCTGAAGTGTGATTGGAAGGAACAGCACAATTTTAAAGTACAATTTACCACTTCATCTTTAAAAAAGCATTTAATCAATGAACCCTTTCCAGTGTTTCCTTATGGATCAGACACGCGAATTTCAACTGAAAAACACATACAGAGGCTGCAAAAAAAAAAAAACTCAGAGAGACAGAGAGAGAGAGAGAGATTCATATTTGACAGTTTTATCAAAATCAAAAAGTGAAACACAATCTATGTAAGAATTACAACAGAAAACTAAAACAGGAAAGCCACATTCAAGCACACAAAATGCTTTTCGACTTTTTATTTCTACTTTTTATTTTATTTATTTATTTTTGTTATCACATACAAATAATTTAAGTACTAAAGAGATAAACAGCTTTTCAAAGCAGTAAAACTTAATAAAGCAGGGAAAAAATAGAGTGGGTGGCAAATAAAATTAATCACTTAAAGCTCTGTTAGAATCCTTTTTGCAAAGAAAGAAAAAAAAAAAATGTCCATGGTGAAATAAATGCAATCATAATGAAATACCTTGTGATGGCTTCTCAGCCACTTTTTAAACTTTTAGAGATGATCCGTAAAACCATACTGTTATTTACCACCCGAAGAAAAAAGAAGATGTTAGGAAGGAAACAAAGTTTTTACCCAGAAACTTTAGTACTATCACAGCAAACATTAGAAAACTGACTGTCACCAGCCCTAAAATTTCAGTTTATGCAATACATATGGACGGATGGATGGACAAACTGATTTGTATGCACGATCTTTTTTACAAAAGACGTGCTAATTACCCGCCAACTACTTCCCAGACTGCGGTAAATTCCCGAGATCCCGGAGATTGCAGTCGCTGCATACAAACATGCAGCAGCGTTTATTATGACTAAAGCCCAGAAGTTGAGGCAGTAAAAATGCTAAAAATAGGCAGGCAAATAAGCGAAATAAAGCGTCAAAATAGGCATCAAAAATAGGCATTTATAGAAGTGGTCGAAAAATTCTGAATCATACACAGGTGTTAAGCTGAATTGGCAAAATCATTTATCAGATTATCACTTACTTCTTTTTGCGGTTACACATAAGTACTAGGTGTTTTTTTTTAATGTTCGAACGTGAAACAGTGCCTTCTGTCACTTAGGATATGTTTTAGAAGCGAAAATGATCTTTCAACTTCTACGGAGGTAATGGGAGCGTATTTGAAACATGAGGCAGTTGTAGGATCCATTTCAATAAAAGTTAAACTTTCACCTTGGAGTATTTCAGCGATGACTTTGATTTTCTCCAAGCCATTATTTGCTGAAAGAACTCATTGACATTTTTCACTCACGATTTGACCCTTTCTCCCGGGAACACATTTTATTGTACTAACTACATCATTTAATATTTTAAAGGCATTCACTAACGTTTCGTTCCTTTTTTCCAGCAAAGTAATCATATTGGGCAACTGTGAAAAGTGTGCTTGAATAAAAGTTAAATCGTTACGAATGGAATCTTTAGCTAGTATCTGTTGAGCATTGCGTATTGCGCAGGATTCATCCTCTTAAAAACTGTTAACAATTTCAGCAATCTTGTTCAAATTATTTGCGTAATATCGTCATTGTCAACCATTATCAATCCACTGCTGGACGAAGGTCTCCCCAAGTTTCCTCCACAACGGTCTGTCTTGTGCCAGTCTCCTCCATGTCACTCCCGCATACTTTCAAATTTCATCCACCCATCTTCCACGTGGTCTTCTTCTGGGTCTTTTCCTGTCCCTTGGAATCCAATCTAAAATTTCGGCTGTCCATCGATGGTCTGTTCTTCTGGCAGTAGTCTGATCATGATGTCTTCCACTCTTGTCATTTTTCGGATCCACGTGTTCCTCTTCTTATCTCTCCTGGTTACACCAAGCATGCACCTCTCCATGCTACTTTGAGTTGTCTGCAGCCTTTGTATGTCTCTTTTAGCTAAGGTCCACGTCTCTGCACCATACGTAAGCACTGGAAGGATGCATTGATCAAACACTTTTCTTTTAAGACATAATGGCATATTGCTCTTGAAAATTATGCTGTTTCTTCCAAAAGCTCTCCAGGCAAGTTTTGTACGCCGATTAATTTCTTCACCAATGTGACCCTCACTTGATATCTGCTGTCCAAGATAAACGTACGGGTCTGTTATCTCCAGCTTTTCTCCATCAATCGATAAATCTTCATTTCCAGTAAAAGCATTGTACATCCCTTTTGTCTTCTGAAAGTTCATTTTTAATCCCACTTCTTTACTCTTGTCAGCAAGTTCCTGGATCATACTCTGTAGCTCTGATGGGGTAGTTGCAAAAATGACTATGTCATCAGCAAAACGAAGGTGGGTTAGATAATCTCCATTAATCTTTATCCCCTTGTTTTCCCAGTTCATTGATTGAAAGACATTTTCCAATGTGGCATTAAAGAGCTTCGGAGATATGGTGTCACCTTGTCTCACTCCTTTTCCAATTTTTATGTGTGTTGTATTTTCAAACAGCCGAATCTTTGCACTTGCATTTTCATAGATGTTATTAATAATATTAATGTATGCATCTTCAATACCGCAGGATTTCAGAGCCATTGCAACTGCTGATGGTTTCACCGAATCAAAGGCTTTTTCATAATCGATAAAAGCCATGCACAATGGAAGCTCATATTCCCTCGCTCTTTCAATTAGTTCTCTCAGTACGTGGATATGATCTATTGTGCTGTAGCCACTCCTGAATCCAGCTTGTTCTCTCGGTTGAGCCATGTCCAGTGTCACCTTCAAGCGGTGTGAAAGAACTTTAGTGAAGATTTTATAAACCACTGATAGGAGGCTGATAGGTCTGTAGTTCCCGAGATCCTCAATGTCACCTTTTTTATGTAGCAAGATCATTGTAGCGTTGTTCCAATCCTCTGGAATTTTCCCTTCATTAAGGCATCGAGTGAAAATTTGGGCGAGTACTGTTTCGATTTCTCCACTTGCTTCTTGTATGATGTCTACAGTAATTCCATCTTCTCCTGGAGCTTTTCCCCGCTTCATGTTCTTGATTGCATGTGCAACTTCTGCTGGAAGGACTGGAAGAACTCTGGTACTGGTACCTTTCATGATGTCTGGAGTACATGTATCATCCCTTTCATATAATTTGGAGTAGAAATCTTTCACTCTTGTCAAAATTTCGCCTCTATTTCTTGTTACAGAACCATCTTCTTTTCTCAGTGCCATAATCTGTTTTTTCCCCTTTCTGAGATGTCCCT
This sequence comes from Macrothele yani, assembly GCA_039090855.1. Classification (NCBI taxonomy): domain Eukaryota; kingdom Metazoa; phylum Arthropoda; class Arachnida; order Araneae; family Macrothelidae; genus Macrothele; species Macrothele yani. Next base: position 262,184 of record JAYWMT010000151.1, read on the forward strand.
TTGCTATCTTTAGGCTTTGGTTGTTTTCAATTGCTTTCCTTACTAGTTCACAGTTGAATTTCCTTACGTCTTCAGTGATACTTTTTCGTACTGTCTTGCATAGCTCTATATATTCCACTTTGGAAGTCACATCTTCTTTAGTTGTCCTCATCAATCTTCTTTTTTGCATCAACATTTTGGTTTTTCCTGATAATTTGTTCACATGCAATTTGTTCTTAGACCCAGCTAATTTTGTTGCTGTTTCCATAAGAGCTTTGGTTACTTTTCTGTTAACTTCAGAAATATCCACTTCTTCCGATGTTAGGCCTTCTAAAGCAGAGAATCTGTTCTTCAGTTCCAATTTGAAGGTATTATGGTGTTTTTTAAGGTTGGTTATGTCAATACATTTTGTTTGTCTTATGAGCTTGCTACGTTCGAGTTTAGTGTTGAGGTGCATCTTACATCTCACCAATCTATGGTCACTGCCTGTGTTGAACTTGTTTAGCACACTGCAGTCTTCTATGACGAATTTTTTGTTACACATAATAAAATCAATTTCACTTGTCGTCCCATTTGGGTGTCTCCATGTCCATTTCCTGTGTGGCTTTTCCTTGAAAAAGGAGTTCAAGATGAAAAACCCTTCTGCCTCTGCAAACTCTACGAGAGTATTTCCACGCTGGTTTCTGTTGCCATGACAGAATTTACCTACTGAAGTTTCATTCTGTTGCCGTTGCCCTATTTTTGCATTGAAATCTCCCATAATTATCTTCAAGTGCTGCTTACCTTTATTATTTAGATCACGAATTTCCTCATAAAATTCTTCAATTTCTTCTTCAGCATGACTTGTGGTGGGTGCATAAGTTTGAATAATCTGAGCCTGGTATCTTCTCGAGAGTTGGATAACGAGTCGTGCAGCTCTGTCAGAGGAACTTTCAACTTCTACAACTTTATCCTTCAGTTTCTTGTTTATTATAAATCCAACACCACTAGTTCTGCCAGTATCTGTCCCACGATAGTAGAAGAGATGTCCACTTTTCAGTTCAATGAGATCTTCTCCTTTTCTCCTTACCTCACTTAGCCCAACGATGTCCCACTTGATCCTTTGTAGTTCCTCTTCCAATTCAAGAAGCCTTGAATCAGAAGATAGGGAGCGTCCGTTGTACGTAGCCAAGGTCAGCATCAGATGGTAGCCTAGTCCGGTCCTCCGGGGATTCTTAGCACCCTCTGCCTTCATGTCGCACTGGCCGCTGCCTTGGCCAGGTACATTCCAGCTGCCGGAGACTGAGGGCCAAGATTTAAGTTGTGGAGTCATTTTGTACAGCGGCTGATATCCATGTTCCCCATCTTGTCAAAATCGGTTTAGGCGGTAAAGCAAGATTTGGTTCCATCTCTTTGAATAAGTGAACTCGATGAGGAGCTTTAAGGAAAATTTTCTTCACATTACTCACTAACGCATCAATATCCGGAAATAACCCACGTACTTCCTCCGCTACTCTGTGGAGAGCATGAACCAAACAAGTTAAATGAAGCATTTTTGGAAAGAGAACTTTCAGGCAGTGGGCAGCCTTTTTCATATAAGGAGCTGCGTCTGTTAAAAACAATAGTACATGTTCATACTTTATTCCGCCAGGCCAAAGCAGAGCTAATGAAGAGGCAAAAAGCTGAGAAATCGTGCTACTACTTGTTTTTGGAAGTTGTTCTGATGTAAGTAAGTAGATAGTTGAGGGCTGAGCAGGTTCCATTGTACCTATAACAACATTTGCCACATACCTTCCCATGGCGTCTGTTGTCTCATCGATACCGATCCAGATATTTTTATCCCTGACATCTTCTCGTATTTCTTTCAGTATACCGACGTAGCAGGAATCTATGTTTTCCGCAAAGTTGCTTCACACGGAATATTTTCCTTTGTATATTTCTCCAAAAAAATTATTCAGTGATTATTTTCCAGCTTCCACAAAGGTATTCCAGCATCTATAGAAGCATGGCACAAATCACTTGCAAACTGTGACTGCTTGCTCGAAGTAGAAGCGAATGACGAAATGAAACATGTCTTTTTTTCACCAATCTTCAGAATAACAGCAGCTTTATGTTTAGCTGTTGCCAAATGTTGTGAAATGAAGAATTTCTTTTCGTAATTCAGTTTCGTATCGCATATTTTACAAAACAACACCATTCCATCAGTGGACAAGATATCACTTCCATACTCTTGAACATACTGACTTAATTTAGCACTGGTTGAAGAAGCAGTTTTCGGCATTATTGTTTCACTTGGACGCAAGGCGAGATCTATTAGGGGTGTATGTGCATTCCTGGCTTTCACTCTAGCTTGATTGGTTACAATGTTATCTGACTGGATTCGGCTACTTCCGCCATGCGCAGAAACTATCATCTAGGATTCTAGAGAGAGCAAAACATAAAATGAGATGCCGATCATCGCAGACTTTGCGCATGCATCTGCCACCGCTGCTTAAATTGGAGCACCTCGTTTTGAATGTACCGATTGTACTCGTGTTTACTTTCAGATGTCTGCCGACTGTGATTTCGTTTTAGAGAAAATGCCACCTAAATTTTGGTTTGTACACATATACCCTAAAAAGGAGTTTTTAAAAGAAATGAATAACTTAAAAAAAGTTACATGTTTACCCGGAAACACTACGTACTGCATGCTAGATTGTAATCAAAAACTTGGATTTTTCGCATTCTTAAGAAGAAATCATTTTTTAATAGTGCATTTGTTGAGTATAGGCAAAAAAAAGGCATTAAAAACTTTAAGGCATTTTCTTCAAATATGAGCCGAAAAGGCAAAAAAAGCATTTTAAGGCATTTTGCCTCAACTTCCGGGCTTTAATTATGACTTAGAACGATTTGCAGTTTTGGAATCGTAGTGATCAAACAAAACCTGTTTGAACAACATTTCTGCTGGCAGATAGCAGTACATGCGAATTCACCGATTTATGATATCATCGACATGTGGCGGCCCAATAAGAACCGGTTTAAACATTGTGTTTGCTTCGTGATGGATTCCCATCATTCCTTAAGGATGTTCGATGTTCGTGAATCTTGTGATTTCATCACAAAATACCCGAGGCATATATATCTTACTTCACGATACATTGCATCGCAATATCTCGAAGGACGACGCATTGTAGTACCGTTAGCTAAAAAATCGGAGCCTTGATGTAAAACTTAAACCTATTTTTCACGTTATACCAGTACATCGCCCAAACCGAATGACCCGCAACGAATTTTTCTGCGAAGCAAACAAGCAGGTTATTGGTTATTTTCAACAAAAAGACCTTTATTGTCGGCCTACAGTTGAGAGAACCGCGGTTGGCAAAGTGCCAAGCGGAGTCTATGAACGCTGAAGGGGAGAACGGTATCATGGTGTATCTATCCCTTCAGAACTTGTCTGAAGGAAGGAAATGACGTTATCGTCATTGGCAAAGACTTCAAAAAAAAAAAAAAAAAAAAAAAAAGACAGTGACCTACGATCTTAATTCTGCGACCTTTCATCGACTTTGGTGACCGTTCGGTGACTTTCGTAACCTGGTAGACACCCTGTTTATGGTATACTGTATATCCTCAAGGCTTGAAAAATACCATGCCTGAGATACCCAAGGCATATAAATTACTGGCTTGGGCAGGTAAATAAAAAATCTAGTTGCCCGATCCATGCAACTAAATTTTAAAATACAAAAGGTTTGGAATAGAATTTCCTACTGCACAAGACGAAAGACAGTCGCCGCATGTTGTCTTTCATTTCACTGATAATCGCCGGAAGTTGTATTGTTGTTATGGAGTACTAAGGGCAGAAGAATATCACGTCTTTAATTATATTATGCTCTATGCCTAGAAATTGGAGTTTTGCTTCAAATGTTGTTTATAATCAGTGAGGGGATATATGCCTCTGATGGAACAAGGCTGTGGTGCTTAGTGACAAAGAGGAAAACTTTAATGAAAGGAAAATGGCAGAATCACTAAATTTCTCAGATACCAATTTCATCATCATACCATTTCATACCAATTTCAGCATCGGCAACTTAAAACTTGAGATACACGCTTTTGTGCACTGAACATTTTAAAAGACCCTTAAAATGGAAATACAAAAAACGTTTAAAAAAACAAACATATTTTTTAACTTAGAAAATAAAGGTTCTCATTTGTTATCTTAAAAGATAAATTTTCCTCTCGGCATCCAGCTTTTTACTGTGTGGGCAGGTAAATAATTTCTGCACATGCCCAGCTGGGCATGTAACTTTTCAGATATTTTTCAAGCCCTGATTCTCTTAATCACGGATGGGATCAAACCTCTCCAACTTTCAGCTACTCTTGGACTTCTAAACCAGACACCTTTATTTCTTGGCCAATTCAAAAGATTAGTTGAATTTCCAATTTTCTCATAAAAAAAAAAAAGATTCCAATTTTAAAATTTTCCCCATGGCAGAAATTCAGACACTAGATTAACTGTTTCTGCTTGACGGTTAGGCAACTCCTGACATTACGAAATTAACTGTCAAATAGCTTGCATGTTAGATGTCACCCACCCCGCAGATGATGCCTTTGCAGCTCATATGTTGGGGCTGGAGAGGTTGTTTTTTGTTGTTTTTTTTTGCATCAAGCTTCTCAAAGCTGAACTTTCACAGCTAAGTTGTGGAATCTACTGCAGAAATAAAATAATATCAGAGGTGCCAACCTCTAGCAGAACCTATCAGTAATCAATAGGGTATTTTTCAGTAAAGTTTCAGTAATGGAACACAAACTTTCAGTAATATTTTCAGTAATGTAACACGCCATTTTTTTCAAAGTTAAGGACAATATTATAGTACTATTGTGTAACCTGTAATACTTGTATGAGGTGCCTATCGGTATTCACCATACGAAGCCTCATCATTAACACATGGAAAGGTTATTTCATGAAAAATTAATGAGTGAAATGTGCAATAACCTTATATGTTTACACTATCCTGACAAAAAATTATGAAATTAAATTATCAATATTGTACTTACCTCATGTCACAGAGGTGCCAACTTCTGCTGTGCCTATCAGTAATCACCATACGAAGCTTCATCGTTTACGCGTGGGAAGGGTATTTCATGAGAAATTAATGTGTGAAATACCTTATAACATGACCCTTCTATTTTAATGGTTAATATTTTTTAATAACCCAAGTGGAAATGAATATCGGCTAGATATCGAACTGATATGATATTGGTTATGATGGCTGAATGTCGGTTAATATCGGACACATATCTGCCAACCAAAATGTTTATAAATCAAAAAGACTGCTCGCAAAAATTAAGATTTACCATAAAATCAATAAGATTTTCTCGAAATTTAAGAAAATTTGCAACAGTACCAGAACTGTTAATTCACAATTCTATTATTAGGGGAGAGTGGTTATGTATGGGATGTGCTAGCGGTATGTATGATGATACTTGTTTACAATTATTTTTCTGTATCAGTCACTCATAGATGGAGTTCAGAAACTGTGATGTTTTTCAAGGTTTCGATTTTTTTTTAATTGAATGACGCAATTTTAGAAATAGCGTGATTTCATTTAAGCGATGACAAGACAGTGACCTTTTTTTTTTATGACCTTGGATGACAATTTTATCCATCATGAATGCATGACAGTATTGTTTTAGATAAAGAATGAATGGTGTAATTTTGAGAATATGAATACTTTTGAACACAAATGTTCAGCTTCGTCACTTTTGTTTTTGAACCCCTCCCTCTCTTTATCAAGCTGAAATGCTAACTTTTTTTTTGGGGGGGGGATATTTAAGAATACAGGATACATGTTTAGAACATAGTTGGGAAAAAGAAAATACAGTTATGGCAGAAATATTTTCAAAGTCCGATTTCCGTTTTCGGACATTATCCCTCTGTTATTTACAAGTTGAAATACAAATATTTATGAAATAAAATGATGTCTAACAACATATACTAGGCAGAGGAAACATCGTGTGAAAAATAAAATTGGGAGAAATCTTCACTGCGTCTAAATTCCATTTTCGAAAGTTTTGAAAGACAAAACTTCCGTTTGAATTTCAGGCGAAAAACATTCTCCCCCACTACCAATTGCCCCGAAATTTCTGTTCAGTTATGCATCGATCTCGAGGATAACTCAAATTATGACGGGGGAAAAGAGAAATTTTTTTTTTGATTGGAGGTTTAACGACCACCGTGAGCAACTCAATGGGCTATAAGCAGTCGCCCGTCCCTAATTTAGGGTCACTGGTTCCAGGGAAGGGAGAGAGCCAGTGCCGTAAGACAAACACAACATCCATGCCTGACCGGGATTCGAACCCAGACCCCTTACGGACAAATGATCAGAGGCCAGCGCCTTAGACCACTGCGCCACCGGGGCGGCAAAAAGAAATTCCTCGAAGCCGTTGCACGCTCATGCCTGAAGATTACAGGGAAATTCTTGCGCCGTCGAATTTCTGTTTTCGGAAATTTTCCCTCCACTTGCACACTGAAATACAAATATTTTTGGAATAAAGTGATGTAAAACAACAATACTGGACAGAGGAAACATCGCAGGGAAACGAACGAAATTACGATTACGGAAAAAATCTATTTCATTTACTTCTGTTTTTGAAAGACAAAATATCGTCCTGATGCGTATTTTTACATGTTGGTAAAATTCTCCGATGCATATTTTTACGCGTTGGTAAAATTTTGACGCATAAACACTTTTTGATGCGTACTAGACGCATAATTACGCATTTTGGCGAACTCTGCACGCCGCAGAATAAAAAAAAATTTGAACTTCGGTGCAATTAGCGCAGCTATTCCAACACTGAGAGAGAGGGAGTTTGGAAGGATGGGGGGGGGGGGGTTGCGAGATTTATAAATAAATATCGCTCACTGCTAGAAACATGATATAACATAAGGTTCAATCGCTATGAGATTAAAAAAAAAAAAGAAGCAGGAGTTAACAACGATATCAATTTCCATCAATAAAAAAAAAAAAAAAAAAAATTCACGTTTTGGCATTTGTGCGAAAAGAACTATAAATGTATTCGCAAAATGCGATCGCAGTTTAAACCGTGATTTTAACAAAAAAGGACACAAAATTCAGAACTTTTACGAAATACGCTGAAATCCGTAATTCTTCCAACCTGTCCGTAATTCCGTAATCAAGGAGCCGAAACCGTTATAATTACGGTAAATCCGTAATGGTTGGCACTTCTGTAATATGAATATGGTTGAAATGTTATTCAAGTGAAAAGGGTTAAACAGTTGAATTAATTTACATAAATGTAGTATTAAGAGTAACATGGATTCAAGTAATATCACAGTATCCGACAAGTAGTATTTACCCAAACTATTTCGTCCTCATATCATAAAATGTATGATGTCTTAAAGTTGAACTATTTGTTTTTCAAACTTGTTTTTTTCTACCCTTATCAGACCTTACCCAAAAAGAAGTGCTCAGCCTTAATGTAAAACATAAATGTATCCAGGGAAGAGAGAAAATAACTGCCATAAGAACCAGCATCAGTTCACATATGTCTTATCCAAGATTCAAATGACAGTTAAAGCAGCTAAAAGCCTGTGCCTCTTTGACTAACTAAAGGTGACATATAAGTTTCAAACACACTGAATAAGCAGACAGTCAATTATGATGCTTTTATCTCAAAGGAGTTTCAAGGAATGCAGTTAATAACACATTTGCAGGATCTCTTTTTAAGAACATCTGCTTTCTACCCTCCTAAAAAACAAAATGGGTTTTTGTTTAATGATTCTGTTTATTCCAAGGCTGCAACCATATTTGTAGAACATCAAATAAAAAGAAATCTGCAAGAATTGCTGCCACGAACACACATGCCATAGCTGCATTACATTACACAAGGTTCATACGGATATTTGAAAGTCCATTTAGAGTTTTCCAGGACTCCGAAACCTATTTTTCTGGGAATCGATGCCAACATCAGGGCTTTTTCAAGTTCAAATTCTCCAAACATGCCTCTTTTCTTGTTATATCAAGAGACAAAAAGATCAAATATTTTCCCTTCTATTTATTCACAAGAAAAAAAAAAAAAAAAAAAGATCAAAATTGGAACTTCAACTCTTCATTGCTGTCCTTCGTTATCTGTAAAACCACCAGTAAAGTTTTTGAATATTAACTTTGCTTAAAACAAAAAATGCTGGCTCTGCCCTTTGATATGGAAAGAAGTGACTAAGGAATGGCACACGTCTTCAGTGAAATTAAATATAAAAAAAATTATACTACTTGGTTCATTCTAACATGAAAACAATACAGGTTACTGAAATGGCTCAGATTCCATCGCTGTCAGAATAGGTACCAATTTTGAATTTTAATTTCACTTTTAAAAGGGGGCAAAAATGCTTGATCTACTGATTGACTTTGAAGAGACTTACAAATAGAAACACCCAAACTTAATTTTAAAAAATTTTAAAAACATGAAAAGTCACTTTTTTATTACCTTGTTATAAACAAGGAACATGATCAGTAAAATATAAAAACTAAGAATATAATCAAGAAAAGAAATAAAAACGCACAGTTTGGTCAAAAAAAATTCAAAATTCCGAGAATCACAGAACGTTCGTCTCTGCTGGAACAATAATTTCCGACACTTCCAAACATTTATGAAGTCCAAAATATATCCAAAATACAGTGGAAGTTCGGTAATACGTTTTTCACTTTTATATGTAATTATGCGCTAGTCTCGATATTACTGTAGTTTCAATTGCTTTTTTCAATTTGATTATATATAATTCATTTATATACACAGTAGTGTTAAATTTTGAATTTCAGATTATCAAAAATGCATCGCTGTTTTATACGTAATCCGATTAGTTACAAACTTGAGAACTGCGATGGCGTTTCTTTTTCCAGCCATGAAATACACGAGGCAACTAAAAATTTAAAAATTCACTTTATCTTTTTTCTCTGAATTTAAGAAATTTGAAACAAGCAAAGATTATTCAATATTTTACTTGGCACTAATGCTAAGTCAACTAGTGGACAAAAATTGCTTTGAAAAGAGTGATGTTTGTAAGTAAAGAATGTGTGATTGGGGTACTGAATATAAAACAAAATCATATTCAGATTTACTATCTAGTACTTAAAAGTTTAGAGAATGTTTTTCATATCTTTGAAACATGACGATTATGGGCAAAACACGTAACAATATTAACAAAGAAAGGTGACTTGATCACGCTAGTTACGTTAACTAAAACTTTTACAAAAAGTTCGTAAGTTGGAAGCTTTCGACCTTATCTTAGGTCTTCATCACGCCAATGGAGGACTAAGATTGTTGCCAGATTCTACATTTGAATTTTTCTAAGTTTTGGCAACAAAAATAGGAAAAATTCAAATGTAGAATCTGGCAACAATCTTAGTCCTCCATTGGCGTGATGAAGACCTAAGATAAGGTCGAAAGCTTCCAACTTACGAACTTTTTGTAAAAGTTTTAGTTAACGTAACTAGCGTGATCAAGTCACCTTTCTTTGTCATATCTTTGAAATATGAAATCGTACAGAATTTCTTTAAGCTAGTTTTTACAAAGAAATTATGATAAAAAAAACAATATCCGAACTACACATTGGGCATAAGGCAGCAAACAAAGTATTCATGTGTGCATCAAACCTTATAACTTATTTTAATCTAAAATTTCAAGCCCCCTTTTCTTTTTTGGAGGCATTCAAAATTTTACATTTAGCATTTTGAAATTTCGTTTATACATTTTTCCAAGGCCATCATCACCTGGAAAAACATATGACCAAGATTCCACTGTAGATTTACAAAAAAACAAAACAAAAAAAAAAAACGAAATCTGCTACGATATCAAAAATGTCTAATAACAAACCAAAAATATTTTAATAAATGACAGAAACTTGAAAATAAGCTTCACATGTATGTTGAATAACATTATTCCGCAGAGATTTCAGATTTCCACAGTGACTATGGAGAATCTGCAGCACTTGGAGTGTCTGGGTCTCCTCCAAAGCAATGCTGAAGAATGTGACAAAGTTCATCCAATCATGGCTGTTGCTCACCCCATCAAGGGAGGAACAAGTGTGTGTCAACAGGGAAGAGTGAACTCAAAATAGCTTCCAGCAGATGACGGTTAATCATAATTTCAAGGGGAGGGGTAAACGGAAAATTCAACTCCCACCCACTAAATGAGCAATGGAGGACAATGAAAGAGTTCAAAGTACAATAATTTCCAGGAGTCATAACTAAATTTAAGGACTTTTACAGGAATCTGAGGAGAAGAAAGGAGAAAAGGGCCCATTTAAGGAGCTTTCAAATTCCAAGGGGCATAAGAAACGTGTTATATAAATGTAGATCCTGTATCACACCTCCTAAGTCAAAATCTGTAGAGCACTGAAATATTCAGGCCATTACACTGTTTTCCTGGGACTATAACAATGAACATGAAGCATTTTCTCTGCTAAAATTGGTCTGTGTCAATTTTCATCTACTGATGATGTAAATCATGACATGTTCTATGAGGAATGCATGAACCTCTGTCATTACTAAGTGCACAAATCAGAGCAATGTCAACAGAAATTAAAATAATTATCAAAATGTATTGCTTTACTGCTTCACACATAAAATATGAAACTGAAAAGTTTTAATTTTATTTTTTAATTTAATTTGGCCACCTTAAAAGCCAGTTAGTAATTTACAAGCGAAGAAAATTATGAACTTATCACAACATGAAACTGTAGATACAGTCTTGGGTTTGGCTAAAAAGACAGTAATAACAATCTTTTCCTTGATCTTTTAACAGTCTGACAAAATATGGAAATATTTATGCAATAAATACAACTTCTATTAGCAAAGATACTACCTAGCTAGTGAACAATGCTTTGGTGTAGAAGTTTAACACTATATTTTCCATTCAAATAATTTGTGTCAACTCTATTGAATCACACAAACAGATATAGAACATGGAAAACAAAATATTCTTATTATGTGAAACAGCACTAGGTACTGTCACAACCACAGATTCTGAAAACTATGTAACAAGTACAAAATCAGATTTGCGTTCTTTTTTTCTGGAGAAAAAGGGTTTTCCTGAAATATATTTACCCTCAATGCTGGACTCAATTATACACTTCACCTACTGATATCCATTAGAGTAATAATCCATTTTCAATATCACAGAATTAATGGAAGACTAATAATAAGAATGACATTCTGATAAAAAGGTGGACCATATGTAAGTATTCCCCAACAATCTAACATACAGAAGAATTTCACATTAAATCATTTACTGGTAAATTCTGAATAGAATGGCCTTTATTAAAGATCAGAATATATTTAGGAACATGTGTCCTAAGTTATTAAAATAGCTGCAACATTGAGATATAAAGGGGCCAACATTGAACTCATCACTTTTACAACAGCAAGGCATGCTAACAACGTCCTAACAAATCTGCATGCTGTTGGTGCAAAACAGCACTGTGATAATATTAAGTTGAACAAAATGTTTGCCCTAGCAGCACCAAAAACTGACAACAATTATTTCATATAATAGAAATGTTCCATGACAACATTGATTTAATTACAGAAAATGATACCAGAACACATCAATTAAAAAAATCCATATTCTTGCTTTTTTTGTACCTGTATGATCTTTTAACACACAAATTAAAAACCTCTATTGCAAAAACAAATACGTTGAGAGAAACTCAATTTTTTCCATGAATGAATGGACAATTTTTAAACTTTTATATGATAATTAAGATTTGAAACCTGATAATCAAAACATTTTCACCACTTACGATGATGATGGAACATAAAACATGATTCTCACATAATTCGGAATTACAGCGTAATCTGCACCTTGATGCAAAAATAAACTGAACATATATATAAAAAAAATATTATTTCAAGTCAATAACAAACATTTATATATATTAATAACAAACATTCAAAAACAAGTAGCATACAATGCATTAATATGCATTAGAAGTTGAAAGATATGGAGAAAATAAGTACCATTCATTCCTCATCCTTATGATTGATGAAAAATTCATTTAATTGTTGTCTTCTGAAATCCACTTTGTACTCACTATATTTTTACACAGCTTCTTGGTCATCTATACCATCATCCTGAGATGATGGTATAGATGACCTGTTTGAAAGTCATCATGGAAGGTAGTGTGATTCCACTTTCCATGCCCCTAGAAGTAAAAATAAAATACATTTAAATAAAACAAAGACAATTATAAATATAAAAATTATCAGTCTTGAGCATATTTTTTACCTAATACATTAACTTACAATTTATCCATAAGAACAATATCTTGTACAGAACATACAAGAATTTGGAATGCGTGCAAATAAAAAAATAATAAAAAATGGTTTCAAATTTAACATTACTGTACCCAAACCATTTATCAAAACCATTTGACAACTATCAATTTCAAATACATGAAAATTATAACACAAAGTATTTAACAAATAAGTTATACACATTTCACTAATGGAATAGGAATTTACTTGTAAATGTTATTCCCACAATAGAATTCAACTGAACTGACATTTATTAGATGTCCAACTTAATTCTCGGCCACAGGGAAGACACACTGATAGCAAATTATAGCAAATCGAATACGTACCTAATCAGGGAAATAATCCCAGTCATGTTGGATACATTTGAGCCATCGGTCAGGGAGGTGCCGAATGCCACTGCACAAAAAAAGAGGGCTGTTTCGAGTTGATAAAGTCATCAATACTTGTGTCGACCTCCTTGACAGAAGCATATCACTCAGGTGATGTTGCAGGGAGCGAAAGAGGTGATAATCTGATAAGGCGAAGTCTGGAGAATACGCCGGGTGGGACAAAATCTCCCATTCCAGGTCGGTGATTGTGTTTAAAGTTGTTTTAGCGGTATGAGGACGAGCGTTATTCTGAAGCAACAGGACCGACCTTTTGCCCTTGCCTGTGTATGGCCTTTCCGCCTCCATTGCGTCACTCACACGAATGAGTTGCTAACAATAACGCTCAGCATTGACCGTTTCACCAGGTTTGAGCAACTCATAGTGTACGACACCGGGCTGATCCTGCCATATGCACAGCAACAACTTCCTGGCATGGATATTCGATTTGGCGGTACTGGTGGAAGGCTGACCTGGATAAACTCACGATTTGTGCCGCTTAGGATTATCGTAGGGGATCCACTTCTCATCACAGGTCAAAATCTTGTGGAGGAAATCCTTCTTGAATCTGGAGAGCAAGTACACAGCAACATTTCAATGCTCTAGGGTTACTAGAGTTTTGCCCGGGTCGTTCGCACGGTATGAGCAGAACGTCGTCCTGCTGTAGGAGAGCATGCTTTTTTGTTCATCAGTGGCGGGTACTTCTCCAAAACGGCATACATCCACTCCAGTTGTTCAGAGTACAGGTTGGCACATTAATGGCCTGACCGTCTGGAGGTTGAACCATTAACGAAATTCCACCAGATGCAGAGCATCACCTGGTGCTCGAAGCGCCCATGTTTGGCAACAGGTTCAGAAAGCTGGCCAGGGCTCAACCACGGCAGTCGCGTGTTAGGATTATGGAAATAGACCCACTTTTCATCACACGTAACAATTCTCTTGATAAAACGTACATCGTGCGGGTTTTCTAGGAGTTTTGTGAATATGTCCGCTCGTTGCTTCAGCTGGCTTCAGTTTGTGAGGTACAATGCGGCAGCTCCTGTAGACCTGGCCGAGGTCCTGAAGGTGACAAGCCACGGTGGTCTACGATATGCCCAGCTCGCCTGATTATCTCCGAGTGCTGGTTGTCAAATTTGCTTCTACGGCCTGGCGCACAGCCTCCGAATTCACTCTTTGCGGCTTACCGGATCGTCGAGGTTTCTGTCATCTGAGGGAAATTTTTTGAACTATTTGGTTGCGGTGCTGTGGTCCATGAAGCCTTCCCCTCTCGCATGATAAATGCTTCGTGTTGCTTGAGAAGCGTTATGGCTGAGTTCAAACTTAAGCACAGAAGCTCCCTAATTAGCCGGTTGTGGCTGTTCATCTTTTAAGGCTTCCCAACTACAAACAGAACGACAACATGCAATGCTGTTCACAGCAACGACTACCACTTGATATCCCTTTTGACTGACTGCAGTGCGTGACTTGAACTAATTTAAACACGAGACATACCCACGCCGCAGCACGTGTTTATGCAAATATTGCAAAACTTTCGACTCACCCTCTGTATTAACACAGCAATCAGACATCTCTGAATTGAGTGTATTTTGCTGTTTCTCATGTATATATTTGACCCAGGAACTATAGTAAAACTTCGATTTCTTAGGTTTTAATAACAAATTGAATATTTTTTTTTCTTTTTGTGAAAAAAAGCATTACTGTAATTTTGGGTAGATAAGCCGCGGCGTGTACGAGTTCAAAATTAAATTTTCGGCCAGCGCCACTTATACAGCATGACGGTGTATACTTTTTTTTTTTTTTTTTGCGGAATGAAATTATGTAACAAAAACGTTTTGGCTGGTTCCATTCTTTTTTCTGCAGGAAGATATCTCAATAGAGGTAATGGAATAGCGATGTTACAGCCACGTGCAATAAATTCCCTCCATCCCTCTTAAAACAAGACATGAAAATAATAGGTTATAGGATTGAGGTGGGACAGGCAAGAGAGAGGCTCCGATAAAACTCGAAAAAAATCCGTGGCTGAGGGAAACTTTGCAGGGAATCAATCTTGTTAGCAAGGATCACCCTTGTTTCATGCTCCCAGCAACTAATTCCCTTTGAACTCATGATGTTATCAGCTTTGCTCTGAGGCTAATGCTCTCTCTCCCCTCTTGAAACGGGATATCCGACTACCATGCAAGATCCATTGTCATTGGTCAATGACAGCACATGCAAATTTTGTCAGTAACGTAGGGTGTTTGTTGCATTTAGTCAGAGCCATCCGATTCATTTCGCCAAATCGCATTTTCTTGAGTACGCTACGCGTAGTTTTACATTATCATGGAAAATAAAATGCCGAAACGCAGAAGTTATACTTCTAGTTTTAAGCTAATGGTAAATAAATATGTTTTTCCGAATCCTGGAAAAACATCAAAACTTTGATGATTATTTCGGGCTTCACTGAAGCAAACATTATTTCTAAAAACTGCGGTGAAACGCCAGAAGACAGCGAAAGTGATGCAGACGACCCCAACATTTTTTTAGATGATGAGCTTTTAAAATTTTTTAATTTTTAATTCGGACAGTGAAGTTTCCGATTTTGATGGATTTGATTAAAAAACTATGTGTACCAGATATTTTCAGAATGTTGTGCGTGTATTACTTTCATTCTTGAGGTGTAAATGTTTTATAATTGGTTTAAGTGCCTTATGAATTCTTTGAGTAAATTTTTATAAAATAGGTAGTGGGGAAAGTGTTATCCTTAAGATTGAATCTTGTTTAATAGATATTTTTATTTATTATTTGAAAGATCAGGTACTATATTTTTATCTACGTAATGTTTTCAAAACTCCGCCATGGTACTACCCCACCTTACTGCGAAGGTGCGGCGTTTCTGGCAATTTTTTTCATTCCACCCCTTTTTTATTGTTGCGGCATATACGCCAGTGTGGCTTATTTACCCGAAATTACGGTACTTAAAAGTATATTACTTTCTTAATTAATTGGAAGAATTTATACATATATTAAGGACGCTTTTTCATTTTGCAGGAAAATATCAGAAAGGTCCCCGGTTATTCCCAACACTTACAACTCAGCTCACAAAAATCCTGGATTTACCCCTGATGACGTACCTGCATAGAAGAAACTTTCATGCAATTTTCCTTCCTGAAGATATTTTCTACTACAACAAATGAGACTCTTAGTGATTTTTAGTTGAACACACAAACTAGTGATTTAGAGGTGCTGCTTTTGAATAATAAAAATAAAACAATAAACACCAATTTACAAATAACAGGTCACCTTCAAAACGTGATCTTACCTGTGGATCTACATTTTGAGGTTACTCACCGTTATCCCAAATATCCTTTAGGAGGTTTTCATCTCCTGTACACATTTCCAACACGTAATTTTCATTAGTCCATACCTGCCAACTTTCAGATACCGAAATCCGTAAAAAAAATTAATCAATATGTTCGATGAAAATTTTAATCGATATATTCAATGAAATTAACGAGATGAAAAATTCAATGAAATTAACAAGATGAAATTGTCGCGCATATTGATTAAATGAACTGAACATATCGATTAAAAAATGATATGTTACCTTTGAAACAAGTATAAACTTTTAATTGATATGACTACAGATGTTTGAATTTATCGGCACATTTATTTCGATTAAAATAGAATCTATACATAATTTCCCATTACTATGCTATCATTATGATCTATAAAGAAATAAAAATTTATTTTTATGGAGGTTTGCATCTCAAGGGAAGGATGTTCCACCCTCTGACCTCCAAATCCAATAGGATCGTATCCCACGCCATCACGGAACAAACTAAAATGTTTTCAAAAACGAACCATTTTCATGTTAGGATTATCTTACGGAGAAACGGACAATGAGACAGTCAAATGAAATAAATGAGTGACTGAGGGACACTAATTGGTAAATTATGCTCAACTAAAAATGAAGTGAATAAACACTTTGCACGAATCGCATCTAGTTCATTATAACTTTTAACAAAGGAAGTTAATTTCGTATTTTTTTTCACGCAGTCAACATTAGATTTATGCTTCGCTATATGATTAGTAATATCATTCCTTTCACCACGCGAAATGCTGAAATTACATCGACACGTAGATCAAAATGCATATTTTTCATTTTTTAAAGATTTTGCAACACTCCGCATAACATGCATTTTTATATTGCTGCTCATAGCGAATCACTAATACTAAATTTATTGACACTTGAAAAAAAATGCAAGTAAAACTGCTATAGTGTAACAGTTTAAAGAGATGCATTTTGCAGAGGAAAAATTAGTACCGCAACATATTAATTTGGTTGAATCAAGGCAAAATATTTTTACGCACGCTATCGAGAGACGAACAAAGCACGGTTGGAAACGTACAAACTTACTAACGGACGAGCAAAATAAATCATTGCTGGAGAAGCACTGGCTCAAATGAACATTGGACTTACTTTTTTCTTTTAACTTCCTAGTAGCATTCTTCCGTTAGGTCAAATTTATTACCACAGAAGAAGTTACGAAACCATGACCCAATGCATTTTTAATTTCACAAAACTGACAGTTTTCGCTTAATTTCATCATGTTGGGTATCGATCTGGGCTTTAAAATTACACAGATTTAAAATCCGTTTGAATTTTTTTCTATGATAACTACGTTCTGAGATCGCATTTCAAACTAGGAGTAGTAAAGACACCTCCTACCTGCTCCCAAGTGTGTGCTGCAATGCAAATCACACCCACTTTGGCCTCCTCAGAAGTTGCGACCCAGGGGGACGAAAATGCATTACCTGAAAAGGAGAAGGGGAGGGGGGGGACAGCGAGAAAGAACCAAGCCCAAGGTTAAACAAGCCCAGCTGGTTGTTATCCTTATCAATTTACGCGTGGCGCAAGTTTTTGTGTTTGAAACAACGCAAAACCTAACACGTGGGAAAACTGCTGCAAATGTTCCCACAAACACATTATGAATAAGCTTATTTATAATAACTGAAAAGTTGTTCGTAACTTACATCGGCGCTTTACTTTGAATGGATTAAGTTAAATAAAAAAAGTGTTAATAGCGGGTGCAAAATAATAAAAAAAAGGAAAATAAATCTCGAGAAACCATCGAATTTGTAAAATGAACATTTTGCCTGTAAAACCAGACACGTTTCTGTAAATTTTACGGGAAAATCGTAAAACCTGGAAGGTATGTTAGTCACATCGTGGTTCAAGGCCCAAACACACGTCTTTTTCAACACACGCAACCCCACCCCCACCCAATAACTAAATGCTGATTCAAAAATAATCAACTACAATTACACTAATTCAACTCCAAAAAACCTATATTGCACATTTCCTAAAAGTTCAAAGTTAAAACTGTAACCCATAATTATTTACAACTGCACACAGGTAATTTATTGAAACACCACCAAACCTGACACTACAAATACCATTATCCTCAATATTCTCGGACCTCTCCCCACACAGCAACAACCGTACTATCCTAGCACTTTCAGCCTCAGCCCAGGCCATTATCAAGGAGTGGACGTAACAGATGATCCTCCGTCCCCACCCTCCAACGCAGCGAATGTCCTAGTTCTCGATGCAACGTGAGAACTAGAACATTTGCTGTGTTGGAGAGCAGGGATGGAGGATCATCTGTTACGTCCACTCCTTGATAATGGCCTCGGCTGAGGCTGAAAGTGCTAGGAGAGTACGGTTGTTGCTGTGTGGGGAGAGGTCCGAGACTGAGGATAATGGTATTTGTAGTGTCAGGTTTGGTTTTTTTTTAACTATGAAGTGACTAATGAAAATTACGTGTTGGAAATGTGTACAGGAGATGAAAAACTCCTAAAGGATATTTGGGATAAAGGTGAGTAACCTCAAAATGTAGATTATGTCTAAATAACACGTTAATAATTAAGCAGCTAAATGACATTTTGACATAATTGCAATGCTGTATGAATATGTTACCTGTGGAGGTTTGTCTGACAGTTGCTCTACATATGGACTTGTTGGATGTTTGTCCGACAGGTGGTTTCCATATGCTGTTGCACTATTAAACTTTTCTTCACATACTTGACAAACATAATTAAATGAATTTTTCGATTGTTCATATTTTCCCCTATACATTGCTGCTCTAACATTATGCACATGCCGTGATCCTCGAATGTGAGATTCGTAGTCAATCACTCCGATTGATGGCACTTCACAAATTTCACATGAGTAATACGCCATATTTGTCTGGAAAACAAAAGGAAATAAAACAAATATTAAAACTGATTGCTAATTTACACAGTCAACAGAAAAAAATTACATAATTTCCAGAGTCTAATAACTCAAAATTCATGATAAAAGAAACTTGTTTAATACTAAGTAAAGTTCCGTATTTTTCGGTGTTAGAAACAAATCTCTCTACAGGACTAGCAGACCACTAGAATTTTTAAGTCACTGGTCTGTATAAAAAATATTTTCACATGTACAATGTATGTAAAAATAACATTACTTCATTGGAGTTGTTTCCAATTTCAATTTTACATGGTAAAGTCACATTACTGTGACCACCAGCTAAACCGCTGTGTGCAACATGGACAGCAGCTAGACAGGCTGAGAGTGACTCAATAAGGTGGTGGAGGGTGTTCACAGGTATGTGGACCCATGCACACTGTACTGCAGCTAACAGCTGCTGAAGGGTTAATGATGCAAGATCCATAGAGTGAACAACACGATTGAGGTGGTCCCACAGATGCTCAATTGGGTTTAAGTCTGAGGAATTAGGGAAGTACTTTGAAGTCTTCATTGCGCTCTTCCAACCACTAGCGGACATTTCTAACTGTGTGACACGTCGCATTGTTGTGTTGGAAGATCCCATCTGCCCCAGGGAAGACAATCAGCATGTATGGGTGGTGTACATGGTCTGCAAGGATGTATTCATAACGAATCCAGTCCATTGTGCCTTCCACACGTATGAGTGGACCCACAGAATGCTATGGAAACATTCCCCAGACCATAATGCTGCCCCCACCAGCTTGTGTTCTTCCAGGAATGGTTGAAGAGTGTTCTCCGATGTTTTCCACCTTACACGCCAACATCCATCCGTTTGATGAAGCAGAAAATGTGACTCATCGGAGAAAGCAATCCTTTGCCAATCAGCGGAGGTCCAATTCTGATACTGTCGTGCAAATGTAAGCCTTTTCTGTCGATCCATCTTCGTTAACATAGGTGCAGTGACCATCCGTCTGCATCAGAGCCCCATACGCAGCAGAGTTCACCGAACTGTCATTTTAGACACACTTCCAGTAGCCCCCTGGTTCATTCCGCCAGTGAGTTGCTTCACTGCAGCGTGTCGATCGGCCCTCACGCACCTTCTAATCCGACGTTCACCTCTCACATCAATGGCACGTGGTGCTCCGCAATTTCCACATCGCTTATTCGCAATGGTACCATTTCTCCAATCACGATGTACTTTAACCACAGCAGCATGCGAACAGTTCACAAACTGCGCTGTTTCAAAAATACTGCCACCCTTGGCCCGAAAGCCGATAATCATTCTTTTTGGAAATTATCTGATAACTCACTCTTTTTAACCATAACAGCAACAAGTGATATGTTTACAGAATGCTTACAGCACACCTCATATACCCTCCAAGGCAGCTCACGGCACGTACCTTCTTTCATTGGCTACGAGCTGTTGACGTCAAAAAGAGGTGATCACAATAATGTGACTCGACTGTGTATATATGTACACATATAATATAGGAACTGAAGAGCAAAACTGAAGACTAAGGAAAAAATTTTAGAATTTAAAACGAAAGCTGCAAAATAGGAGTCGCACTGCCAATCGCATTCTTCACAATTTGCTAAAAAAAAAAAAAAAAAGTTTCGGCAATGGAAAAAATTTTGGTTAAAATATTGGTGATTACTCTTTTGTACTATTGTGACACTGCGGAAAATAAAAATAAATGAATTTGATGAAAATTTTTAAAAAGCCAAAACAACCGCTATATACGCTGTAGTGCCAGAAAAACTAGCACACCAGTCTGATACTGGGTAGGTCCCCCACGGGAGCGCAGGACTGCAGAAATACGACGAGGCATGGACTCCACTAGCTTCTGGAAATATGCTGTAGGCAATGCACACCATACTTCCTGCAGAGCGTTCCACAATTTGGGTGTATTCCGAGTTCTCGGATTCCTGTGTTCGATAGCGCATTACATGGCATCCCAAATGTGTTCTATCACGTTGAGATCTGGGAACTTGGGTGGGAATGGAAACACCCCAAACTCAGATGAATGCTCCTCTAACCATAATGTGGCATCCCGACACCTGTGTGGAGGTGCATTGTGCTGTTGGAACAGGCCCAACCCATCAGCATGAATGCAGGACATGAACGGGCGTACCTCGTCAGAAAGGAAACACACATAGCGTTGGCCAGTCACTGACGTTTGTAGACATACCAGGGGTCCCAGTGAAATCCAGCTAAACACACCCCATACCATCACAGACACACCCCCACCCCCAAGCGGGTACAGTTGCCAGTTCCCTATTGACAGGCGGGATCCATGGCTTCATGGGATTTATGCCACACACGAATCCTTCCATCTGCCCGATACAGTTGGAAACACGACTCGTCAGACCAGGCTACTTGTTTCCAGTCATCAAGTGTCCAGTGGCGGTGTTGCCGTGCCCAAGCGAGGCGCATAGCTCTGTGTCGTGCACCCATCAAGGGAACTCTAGTTGGGCGTCGGCTCCCAAAGCCCATATCATGCAGGGTATGTTGCACAGTTCGGACTCTGATGCTTGTTGAGGCTCCAGCATTGAATTCCGATTATACCTGCGAGAGTGTTGTACGCCTTTCACGTGAAACAATTCTTGACAACAGACGATGGTCACGTTCACCCAATGTCTTTTTACTGCCACACTGGTATCGTAGGTTGGAAGTTTTGCCAGAATTCTTGTAGTCATTGTACACCCTTGCAATGGTCATCCCTGAAAATCCGAACTTCGTTTCTACCTCTGAAATACTATGGCCCATCTCACGAGAAAATCGCTTAAATCGTTATTACTTGTCATTCTCATGCAGAAAAGAGCTACGACAGCTGGCAAGGATGTCTATCGCTTTATATACGCACTGGCGGGCACAACCAAGTATGCGCATAGGTGATGTTGCTATGTATTTTGCATAAGCTCGTCTGTACCAGTTTTTCTGGCACTTCAGTGTATACACATACACTATCTACCAACAAGTAATTGGACACCTATGGTAGCAAAGGAAAACGAAATTTATTCACCTTCAATAGTTGGTGGAGCCTGCACGAGAGGAGATTACAGCTGCGACCCTCCGGGGTATACTCTCAACTAGGCGTTGTACGACGGCTAGCGGTATTTTCTTCCACTCGGCTTGGAGAAGACAGGTCAGTTCCTTCACCGATTTCGGACGGTGGGAGCACCCCTTAAGTCGACGCTCCAACTCGTTCCACAGGTGCTCGATAGGGTTAAGGTCCGGGCTCTGCGCAGGCCAGTCCATTCGATTAACCCCATTGTCACCATACCAAGCCATGGTGGACCTCGCAACATGACAGGTGGCATTGTCATCCTGAAAGTAACATGGGTCCACCCCGTAAAACTGCCACAATGTAGGAAGCGCATGGTCATCCAAAATGGTGTAGTAGGTCTCGGCGTTGAGTCTACCAGGAATTGCGACCAAGGGTCCCGTGCCATACCAGGAGAAACACCCCCATAGCATAATTCCACTGCCGCCGCCAAACTTCACAGTTGGCACAATACATTCCGGCAGGAGACGTTCTCCAGGCAGACGCCAAACCCAGACCCTGCCATCTGAACGGTAGAGGGTGAACCTTGATTTGTCGCTTCAGAGAACCTGTTTCCGCTGTTCAACGGTCCACTGCCGACGTTCTTTGCACCACGTTAGCCGAGCAGCACTATTGGACTTGGTGATCAAAGGCTTGTGGGCGGCAGCACGTCCATGATAATCGAGCAGATGGGCTTCCTTACGGATGGTATTCATCGAAAGAACACTCCCAGATGTCTGTTGAAACTCCTCGCGGATGTGGCCCATCGATTTGGTGCGGTTCTTCCGAATTTCTCTGGCTAGCCCCCGTCGGTCTCTAACTCCCAGTTTTGTGGGTCTGCCGGGTCGGGGCACATTCCTACGGTCACTTCTCATCTTCTACTTGCCAATCACGTAGGCCACTGTCTATTTTGGGTACTTCAACTCGCTGGATATGTCACGTATGGATCTGCTATTTCTGTGATACCCGACGATTGCACCTTTCTCGAAATCAGAGAGCTCGAACTGCGTGGCATCTTGCATGCGACTGGTTGCGTTGTTGTTTCCCACACGATATTTAACGGCAGCGGCCGTGACATGTATAAGGACCGCAGATATTGTCAATTGCAGGGGTGTCCAATTACTTGTTGGTAGATAGTGTATATACTGTATATAGCATGCACTGTTATGAATAAGTTCAGTAAATGTACCCATTCGGAGGTTTGCAAGGAACACAAAGCTTTATTTGCTTCTGAAGAGCCAGGCTGTTCATGAGGAACTTGTTCTTCCACCGAAACATGCCTGGCTTATACAGGGTGGCATACATAAAACTGGCCACAAATGCAAAAGACAGTTTTACAGTTTTATTTAGTCGTAATGTAACATACATTTCAGTTACATTTTTTTTTTTTCCCAGAAGCAAAATTTGCTAGTGGCCTTATTTTTTACTAGCAGATTGCATTATCTACTACCGAAAGTTTATTGAAATTATACAAAAGAAACTTTAACATGTCCCCCTCCATTAGTCAATCATGGAAAATTTTGATTTCACCCCTGTAACTGTCACATTAGATTATAATGCTGAAAAGATTACAAATATTTAGATATAACTCACCTTTTCATGACATAACAGATTAATTCGAACAATTTGATTTGAATGCAAATATCTAAAAAACATTTTTTTTTTTTTTTAATTTAACTTTATTCACAAAATTCAAGAACGCTATTCAAAATCTAATGTTATTTTCCGTATGGTATACGATCTGGGTTTCGGGGCTTTTCATCATACCACTTTAAAACAGCAGGCCTGGGGTCAAACTTTTCTTCGGACAGACCTTCAACCTCAATACTCATGAAAGCATTCAATGTTTGTAAGTTTATTACTATTTTTTTTTTTCGTTTTTGATTGGGGTTTAACAACCACCGTGAACAACTCAATGGGCTATAAGTAGTTGCCCATCCCTAATTTAGAGCCACTGGTTCCAGGGAAGGGAGAAGCCAGCCAGTGCCGTACGACAAACACATCATCCATGCCTCACCAGGATTAGAATCCGGACCCATCTCGGACGAATGATCAGAAGCCATCACTTAGACCACTGTGCCACCGGGCAGCATTTGTAAGTTTAAACTGTCCCTCTAATCACCCTAGATTCTCTTCATGAAACTGAACCAAACCTCACATGCAGAAGTAGATAAGGGAAATATACTGGATATTATTATTAGTGCCAAAATGTTTTTATAATGTTTGTACTTTTCAAGAAGCATTCGTTTCCAGAAAGCAGTTTTTTTTTGTTTTTTTTTTTTTGTATGTGTCTAAATTATTTCACACGTGCAATGCAGTGGAGCTTTACAGTTCACACTAAAACACTCAAAAATTTTCCACTAGCAAAATGCATTGGCTTGCTAGCAATTTGCTACTAACTACAGGTCGAAATTGAGCCCTAATTTGGCATAGTAAAATAAATTTTTAACTTAAAAAAAGACTATAATGTTAACAATTGACATATTTACCAGCATTTTTACATACCTTTTCAAAGTCTGTGTTGAAAGTGGTTACCACTTACCTCAACGCAATTTTTTTTTCGCTCAACAAAGCAGGTTTAAGAGAACACCCCACAATTTGGTGATTGAAATACAGGCAAACTCTTGCCTTATGTTGGTTTTCAACTCTTCCAATCTTCGGGGGTTGTTGCCAGGACTCTATTTCGACCGGTAGTTAGTAGCAAATTGCCAGCAAGCAAATGCTTTGTTGCTGGTGATAAAAAGTGGTTCTAGCAAAAATTGCTAGAGGAAAATTTTTGAATGTTTTAGTGTGAACTGTAAAGCACCACTGCATTGCACGTGTGGAATATTTTAGACACATACAAAAAGGAACAGCTGCTTTCTGGAAAGGAATGTCTCTTGAAAAATACAAATATCATAAAAACGTTTTGAAACTAGTAGAAATACCCAGTATATTTCCCTTATCTACTTTTGATAGAAATATCAAGTATATTTCCCTTATCTACTTCAGATAGAAATACCCAGTATATTCCCCTTATCTACTTCTTATAGAACAGGGTTCGTACACTTTTAAAGAAAATAAATTCCAGGAGCTTTCCAGGAGTCCGTAAAAAAAATTCCAGGAGCCCAAACTTTTGCTAGAATCACAGCGCGTTGTTGCCTATATTGCAAATTACGGTAAAGTTTACTATTTATTTATTTTTTCTTCTTGTGTTTCAAGGTTTATTGACTATCATGTGCAACTCTGAGTGCTATAAGCAGTCGCACATCTCTAATTTAAGGCCACTTGTTGCAGAGAAGGGACAGAGCCAATGCCATCAGACAAATACACCACCCATACCTCATATGGGACTCAAAACCACATCCACCTCGGGCGAATGGTCAGACCATTTGGCCACCGGGGCAGCACTACACATTTACAATACATCGACTGAAAGCAGAAAAGATATATACACATTAGTAAAGATGGGAAATTCTGATTCATTAAAACCTTAAACATGCTTCCTTGCATTTCTGAAACAAACAAAATAAAATACATGCACGATACTGATAATTTTTTCCCCTGTAACACAATAATTTTTTTACAGTGCCTACATATCAGAAAGCAGGCACTGAGCTAATGTAAAAGACCCCAAATCATTCACAGAGCATGAATCATGTAAACCTCAATAATGACAATGTGCATCACCAAGCTTCACAGGATTTTTTTTTTTTTATCCACTTTGATACAAACCAAAAAAGGCAGGATATTCCATGCTCTAGAATTCAAGAAACTAGATAGAAACAAGAACCTGTAAAAGCTAGAATGCCAACCCTTTGGAGAAACCCCCCCCCCCCCCAAAAAAAACAGATTCTGTTTTTACTTGTATAAAAATACTCCAATGATGTTTCTGTATGCCTACTTAGTATGAGGGAAACATTTAAATGCATATTTTTGCAACATGTACTTTACCTTCTCTACCTGGATTTATTGTTTCTTTTTGATATTTTTGAAAAATGGCTACTGGTTAAAAATTTTAGGTATTTTAACACATGAAAATGTTTGACCAATTTTTTTAACACACCCTGTATAAGTCTAACTATTTTGAAAGCTAAGAAAAAGCAATGCTGGGAGTGCCTAAAAATGTTTTTGATTACACGCTTTTCCTGGAAATTTGTCATTTTATTCCGGAAATTTTCATCTGGTTTCAGTATGTTCTTCGAAACTTAATGCATAATAATACACGAACAAAAGCCTTCACTTCCGTCAAAATTTTTGTTTATTTTTAGGGACCCCGAGGAGGGGATCTTCCAATTAAAAACTCGATGGGGGAAAATGGTGTATATCGAAGGAATGTGTTGAAAATGGCTGAAATCTGATTAATACGCAGTGTGCATGAGCTTGATCAATTCTTCCACAGATCTGAATGCCGCTAACAGCTATGAAAGAAACCAGGTAAATTCCTTTTAAAAGGTATAACTTCTCTTTTCTAGCAGGTAAAGTTTCCCCCGTTTTATGGACGCAATATAAAGCCGTATGGGAATAAAGTTCGATTGGGAATTTGCTGCTGACTTACATTTCCTCTCCTCACTTCACAGCCACTAATGACCACAATATAAACGAGAGCGGAAATAAAGCAGAATGGGAAGACACAGAGTTTTGTTATCTAAAAATTAGTTCATTAAAAAAGAGAGGTACATTCAGGTAGACATATAACTTCAAGAGATAGGATGTTCCCTACCCCTTTAACAATTCTTATGTTGCATGAGTTTTTCATGAAGTTCATCAGCAACAAGCAACAGTGCTTTTTCTTTGACACTGTGTCGCAGGACATTTGAATTTGCAAGCAATGTTAGTGAGCTTTTTTATTCTGCCTGATCAGCATACATTTCAGAGGATTTTTTTTATTCAGAAATGTCCATTTCAAGTCTTTCCTTCTTTGATTTAAGACATGATATGTCTTCCATTAGCAGCATTCTTTTTTCTCCCCACATACATTTCTTTTGCTGGGTTTTCTTCTGTTCATACAGATAAGCTACATACTTTTGATGAGCACAGGCAACACTCAGTAATAGCTCTTTTGACAATTCAACATCTTCTATTTTTCCAACTGTATTTACATGTTCAACAATAATTCTTCTTGCTACAAAAGATTCTTCTCTTAAATTCTCCACCATGATTTGTTTATTTGTAGAAAATCCTCTTTCAACAGTGGCCTGCCCATGGGATAGAAGCAGAAAAATCTTCATGACTTCCCAAAGGTGTACATACTTATTAGCAACAGGAGCATGGCAAAACTCATCTAGTCTGTGAGTTCTTGGATCAAAATTTGTGAGCTCAGCCTTCCTTTCATTGACAAGTTTCTGTACTAAATCACTATACTCCTTTATGATATTATCACAATTTGCTTCCAAAACTTTCTTTGCATCAACAAGGATGAGTAATATCCTGCTGAACTTCTGAACCATATCTTCTGAATTTCCCCAAAACTTTCTTGGGTCTAAACATGTCATTAACCTAACCAACGAATACTGTAAAGGGGATTTTTCGAGTAACTTCTTAATAACTTGGATCAAAAAATGCCTACATTGTAACTTAAATTCCATAATCTGTTTGTCACTGACATTTTGGCTTTTCTTTAGTTCCGTTATTAATTTGTTTGCAACAAAACCAATCATGATTTTACTCGTATCTTTGTAATTTGTTTCATTTATTTCAATTTTCAGCAGTTTGAGGACTATTTACACTGTTTTGAAAAATTGTCACTTTTGAAAAGTCTTCAGTTTGTCACTTTTGAAAAGTCTTCATGTTATCCTTTATGAATCTTTGCATCACTTCTTTTAACAAACTATATAAGTCATGAACCAAAAAGAGAAGCATTGGTTGGTCAGTCTGATAAAGTCAAAAAATATTCAACACTTTTAGCCACACTAACAAAAAAATTACATTTGACAAGAAAAAGTGGATCTTTAACAGGTTTCTTCACCACATCAAACGACTTGTTTTGAGGGTCAGGTAATATCTTTTGCTGAACCTTGCTGACATAATGAAATACTTGGCAAAATTTCAACAGCTCTTTCAACAACACTCACATTTTCAAGCCAACAGTGTTTGCAAAACTTTAGCGGAAAGACGTTGCAGTTTGTCACTTTTGAAAAGTCTTCACGTCTAGCTGGCGAGTCCTTGAATATATAATACAATGCTTGAATAGTCTCACCAAGTTCTGGCATTATTTTGCAGCCACTGTTGAAAGAAGCATTATGAACAATATGCAATCCACAACTGCCAACATTCAACAAAGATGCATGGCCCTCTAGTTTTAACGCATTCAGCACCATATCATAAACTTTCCAATTGACATGAGGTCCGTCCATGGACAGCTGATGCAAGTTACCAGAACCTAAGCAGGAACACTTTTCTTGAATTTTACTACACAATACATCAGCAGTAGCATGTCCTAAAAGTCAGATCCTAAGTATCTTGTACAAACTTGCCCGCCATCCCAAAACCTAACATGAGAATCCAACTGTTTTTTGCTAGTTTCCTTGTTAAGGGTCTCGTCAAACAGTAACACATATCCATCTTGAGATTTGACTCTTCCCTTTAAAAGCAACATAAAAAATGGTCCAATACCAAAAACAGAATAACATGCACATTTTTTTTCACCACAAGTAAACTTTTTTGCAATGCTACTGTCAGGGAACATTAAGGTCAGTACAGATTGGATGTTTTCACATGATTTATATGAATAATGTGAAGTAATGACTTTCAACATCCATAGAATTTCTGCTTTTAGCACATTGTTTTGGGAAAACGAATTTTCAAGACTTATGTCAGATACTGCAGGTTTTTTAATAGGAACAGCACCATGTGACTTCTGGTAAAAGTCTTGGATATCTACTGTTTGCTTTTGTTTAGCCACCAATAAAGAAATATGCTTTTTACTAGCCACATGACTAGTAACGGCAGACTCACCCATATTTGAAATATCGAAGCAACGATCACATACTTTGCACTTTGCTTTAAACTTAGAAGTATCTTTCAGCAAAAAATCCTTATACTTGACATTATCTAGCCAAGCTGGATTAAATATATACTTACCACCTGGCATAACTACACAACAATAATTTATTCTGACTAATAAAACAGAACAATGTTCTAGTTACCAATTTACAAGGAAGACAGCCAAATGCCTCTGCAATCAGCGTTATGTATAGGTCACTATACTCTTGAGTTAATATAAGACTGTAACACTGTTTAAAATAGAACAGCCTGGTTTAAAAGTCTGGGGAACACACAAGAGCGGTATCGGTCCATCTGCACCTCATTTCCGCGACTATCCCTCATCTCATTTACAGCTTTATAACCTAATATTTATGTAACCATAAGAATACTGTAAGCTAAAATCAAGGTTTGGAGGATTTTCTCCATGTCATCTCATCCAGCTACTCCCACCTGCTACTCTCCTTTCCTACCTAAGGAAAAAAAAAGTGCCGAAAAATTTATTTTCTGAATTTTCAATTAAAAATCTGAATTTTTCACAGATGTCGTAACTGGGTCCTATAAGGTTACCCTGCAAATTTCACTACAATCAAATCAAAACTTTTTGAATTTCGCATAAAAAAAATTATTATGACAGAGCGGGGAAAACCTGCCGTCGTACGTGATTAAAAATTTTATTGGCTAGTTTTCACAGTTTTTATCCAATTCACACAAAATTTGGTTGGTTCGTTCCTTTTGACAATTTATTAAGTGCATTAAATGTTCAGTTAGTTTTGTAGAAATTCCGTGAAGATAGAAAATCATATTTTTTATCCCAGTAGGGTGCCAGATATACTTATCAGTCAACAGCTGTGCTGGCCCCGCCCACCTGTTCAGGCAAGGAAGTTTCTGCAATCCGCTTCCCCCTCCTCCTACACACACACACTCTCTCTCCCTCCAGTTTACAGCTGGATAGGAGTGAACCTTATGGTGAAACACTGACTGCCAAACCACCAAACTAATTCAGCATAAAAAGAAATACAAACTTTAACCAAATTAGTTCAGCATAAAAAGAAATACAAACTTTAACCAAACTAGTTCGGCATAAAAAGAAATACAATTCCAGGAGTCATTAAAAATTGCCTTTTTTTCCAAGGCCCTGGAAAATAAAAATGTAATTCCAGGAGTTTTCCAGGAGGCGTACGAACCCTGATATAAATACTAAACAACATTGGAATAATATGTATGCATTTTGAATGATGAAAAAAATATATATTGCAAGCAGGCGGCTGTTAATAGCCCAATATTTGGCGCTCCCCAAGAAATGAGCAATTTGCATCTGCCAGCATGTGAAAGTATGATGAGACATTACTTATTGTTAAGAATACAAATGAAGGAGGATAGAAATGGTTACAACCCATCAGTTCGTGGTATTGCACATTCTGTCGCAACGAGAGTTGAAATATGGCAAAAAGCTTCTTTAAGCGTTATATTACATCAGCGTATTGTGGCAATGATTGAAGCGTACCACAAAAGATATCAATGCATTTTGAAATCAGCCAGTCTACGTGATGAGTCCACGAAGGCAAAAATGTAGTCTTTTCTTGCAGATGCCCAGAGAACGCTTTTTGACGTTTGGGTTCCATGTCAAATCAACAAGGCTCACAACCAGACATTTTTTTTTATTTTTATGAAACTTGGTATAATTTTAGTATTCATCAATATAAACAAACATGATTTTTTTTCAGAATTTTTAATGCATCCTTTTTTGAGTTATTGATTTTTGAAATTTCAAAAAGCCCCTGAAATTTCATCATCTGAACAAACTTGAACTGCCAATTATTTGGGTTCTAGTATGAATTATGGCTCATTTTACAGATCTTGAATTGGGCTTTCATTTGATATGCCACATGACACTTAAAAAATTTTAATGTCAATTTTAAAATTGAAATATTAAAAAACGTGTTTTTTAAAAAATCTGAAAAAAATATATGTTTAACAAACATTTTTCTACATATCCTGAAAGTTTCATAATGGGATCGCTATGGGATCACAATAAAAAAAAATAACATAGAAGGGCGTTACTAAACGCACCATCAGTGACTGAGGAATTGTTTATTTTGTCTGTCTAAAATGTTATCCCTGGTCTTACAAACACTGCAAATGTTAATGAATTAATTATAATTAGTTAACAAGTTAATATATATCCATAAGGGTAACAAATTGTGTTTCTTTCCTAGGTTTTAAAGTAAAAGCAAAGTAAAAGATGGATGCCAGCAGACCATCCACATCAAAAGTTTCAAGTGTGGTTTAAAACATGTTGCAACCCCCTTGGGAAACCAAACGATAAATATAACAAAAAAAAATATGTGACCAGTTTCCAAGAATCTATTGCTACAGAACAAGTTGCTCAAAACTGGAGACAAGATCTGTGACAGTTGTCTTAAAGCAACACAAAAATTTCACTCTGAAGCTGCTGAACATTCCTTTTCACCTTCTGACAGCTATAATGAACAAGAAGCCGAAGGCCATGCTGTTCCATCTGAAAACATTGAAGTATCAACTCCTGAAAAAGAGCATGCTATAGAAGCATTTAACAGAAGTTTACAATGTCTGGATGAAACACCAATCAAGAAAAAAATACCCTGAAGAGAAATATAAAAAAGCCCAAGAAGCATTTCGAGCAAAATTATTAAAGTTAAGTCCTGCGTCGGAACCAAAGGATATTTCATCTCCTTAACCAGAATTTATAAGACAGTTGAAAGAAAAATTTCATTCCACAGAAAATAAAAGCATAAGAATGCAGATATTGAGTACACTGCCTAAATCTTGGTCACTGAAACGAATTGAAACAGAACTTAGAGTTTCAAATTTTATGGCCAGAAAGACTAAAAAGCTAGTAAAAGAAAAAGGTATGTCTTCTCCTGATCCAAAGCCAGGAAAGACTTTTAGATAATGACACAGCAAATTGTATACAAGAATTTTATAAGAGTGACGATGTAAGCCACCAAATGCCAGGAAAAAAAGACTTTGTTTCCATTAAAATAGATAATAAGCGTCAACAGGTAAAAAAAAAATTGCTTCTGAGTAATTTGCGTGAATTGTATACTCTTTTTAATGAGAGATTTCAAGAGAAAAAGGTGGAGTTCTCCAAGTTCTGTGAACTTCGCCCTAAGCACTGCGTTCTTGCAGGAGCAAGTGGCACACATTCTGTTTGTGTTTGTACAATGCAACAGAATGTTACACTGATGATGACACAATGCAAGTTACCTGAATTAACAGGAGACTCTGTTCAGCCAATAAACTCCTATAAAGATGTCCTTGCAAACATAATTTGTGGAAACCCTACACCTGCATGTTACTTCAGTCAGTGCAACAACTGTCCAGAATTAGAACAGCTCAAACAACGATTTGAAGATTGTTTTGATCTAAATAGTATAGAAAATGTGACATTCAAGCAATGGATGCAATTAGAGAAGAAGACAGTACTTGAAACATTATCAAAATCCACACAGGAGTTTTTGGACCTGTTGTTTGGAAAACTTCCAGCCCTGCTTCACCATTCTTTTATAGCAACTCAACAGTCAAGTTACTTAAGACATCTTAAAGACACAATAACAGAAAATCAATACATAGTAATTTGTGACTTTGCTGAAAATTATTCCTTTGTATTGCAAGATGCAGCTCAGGGTTTTCACTGGAACGATGCCCAAGCAACCCTGCATCCTATAGTTATATACTATCGAGATGAGAAAACTCAGAACCTAGGACATGTAAGTTTTGTGATTATATCGGACTGCCTAATTCATGACAGTATAGCTGTCCATCTGTTTCAGTGTTACCTAATTAATTTCATGCAGTCACATTTTTCTCAAAAACCTGAAAAGATATTTTATTTTTTGGATGGAGCAGCTTCACAATACAAAAGCAAGTCAAACTTCCTCAGCTTGTGCTACCACGAGACTGACTTTAATATAAAAGCAGAATGGAATTTTTTCGCAACAGCACATGGCAAAAATGCATGTGATGGGATAAGGGGGTACTGTGAAGCGATTAGCTGCAAAGGCAAGTTTACAACTTGTTTATAATAATCAAATTATGACCCCAAGCCAACTCTTTGAATGGGCCACTGCTAATATTGCCTCCATTCACTTTCGGTTTGCAACAACAGAAAATTACAAAGAGAAGGAAATTATCCTTAAAAGTAGAATAGCTTCTGCTAAGACAATAAGTGGTACTCAGAAACTCCATTGTTTCATTCCTGCAGGAAAACACAAATTACTAGTCAAAACTTGCTCACTTTCTGAGCATTTTAAAGAAGAGATATGTGCAACAGATGAAGGGGAAGAGTACATTAATTTTGAAAATATGGTAGATTTTGTGATTAGTAAGTACTCAGAGCACTGGTGGTTGGGATGTGTACTTGGTGTGAATGAGGACACAGAAAAGGTAAAAGTGAGCTTCCTGGAGCCACATGGTCCATCTCCATAATACAAGTATCCTCAATCACCGGATATACTGTTGGTTCATAAATCTGATGTTTTGTTAAAAGTTGATCCAACAACAGCTACTGGAAGAGTATATAATTTAACAATGACTGAGACAAAAAAGGCAAATCACTGGCATACAAGTGTAGCAAAATTTAAAAGAAAGAAAACAAGCAGGATACATATAGAAGATAAAATAATTTTGTAAGTGTAAATATGCACACAGAACCTTATACTGAATTATGAAATGAATTACTTTGGGACACAGTTTCAAATCACTTAGATGTTTATTTTCATTCTTTAACATTCACAATGTTTAAAAGAACAAGTATGACATTTTACACAAACCACAAAGAATACCCTTCCAGTCATGGGTGGAACCGGTTAGTACATCTGGCAAGTTTCAGTTGCATTGTTCTACGTTATTATTTTTTTTTATAGTGATCCCTTAGCAATCCCATTATGAAACTTTCAGGATATGTAGAAAAATAATGTTTGTTAAAACATATATTTTTTTCAGATTTTTTAAAAAACATATGTTTTTCTCAGGAAAAGGAGAAAGGAAAAATAAGCGGGAAAAGGAAAGTGTGCTGATGAGACGAAGGCACGTTTGGACGATTCTGACAGAGCCTCTTGTGTATCTTCTGAAAAATGTAGCCGTAGACGTGCTGAAGACTACTTTTAATCTAGCAGGACCCTCGACATCACGTTCAGAGTCACAAATGAGAGTAGATCTCCTTAGCTTAGCGTCAGCAGTGTACCGTACTGCAGTCCCAACGAGGAAAGCTGCTCTTATTGCAACATCTGTTCTAGAAGACATGAGCATCATTACAGTCGATAGTCTTGAGAAGGTCATTGATAAAAACAAAGTTATCCTTGAAAAAATTAAGCTATCAAAGGATGTAAAGGAAAAAGCCCAGACAGACAGAAAAGTCCTTCACGGACTCTATTTTGATGGATGGAATGACTTAACTCTGTTCCTAGATAAAGATGATAAATATTATCTTTCCGAGGAGAAAGAAGATCACATTACTGTCCTGGAGGTCTAAATGGTATAGTGACTGACCAATACAATATAAGTCTAAATGGTACAGTGATTGGCCAGGTGAATGAGTTTGTGTATTTAGGAAGCATGTTTGACAGAGAGAACAAACTGGATATTGAAATTAGTAGGTGAGTGAATTCTTCATTGAAAGCCATAGCTGCTTTGGAAGGTTTTCAAGAGTCTGGCATAGCTGTGTATAAAAGTAATTGTTCCTACTCTGTTGTATGGCAGTGAAACATGGGTGCTACTGAAGAAACATAGGAATCGTTTGCATGCCAGAGAAATGCGTTATTTGCGAGGGGGGGGAAGACACATTTTGATCATGTGAGGAATGAAGATGTGTTGCAGTTGTGTAATCTGCAGCAAAATGTTGTTAGCAAGGCAGAGACTAATACGCTTCGGTGGTTTGAACATGTTGAAAGAATGAGTGATGAGATGCTTACTAAGAAAAAATTTTTTTAGCCCGAGTGGTAGTAAGGAAAGACAGAATTTCAAACAAATCGTAACACTTACCTGGCGGGTATCGGGGGAGAAGGGGGACCCAGGCTTGGAATGGACTGTTGAGGCTGACCACCCCAAGCTCGCAGTAGCATTAGATGCAATCGAAGTACGATCTTGGGGAGGTCCAGTGCCTTCATGCCTATCGACTTCTCCCATTTCCCAGTAGTACCCTTTTCTATAAAATGTCACCTGAAAAATATTCCATTTTTATAATTATGTCCAAATTATAAATTATTTTATCACTGCTAAACAAATGAGTAAGGCTTTGGGTCACATACAACAACATACACAGTCGAGTCACATTCTTGTGAATATCTTCTACTTTTAACGTCGACAGCGAGTATCCGATGAAACAAAGAACGTGTTGTGAGCTGGCTTGTTGGGTGTATAAGGTGTGTTGTAGGCACTCTGAAAACAAATCACTCATTCCTGTTATGGATAAAAGGAGCGATTTATCAGATTTGCAAAAAGGGATGATGATTTGCTTTCGGGCCAAGGGTGGCAGTATTTCTGAAACAGCACAATTTGTGAACTGTTCCACATGCTGCTGTGGTTAAAGTGTATTGTGACTGGAGAAATGGCACCATTGCGAATAAGCGTTGTGGAAAATGTGGAGCACCATGTGCCATTGATACGAGAGGTGAACGTCGGCTTTGAAGGTGCGTGAGGGTCGATTGGCACGCTACATTGGAGCAACTCACTGGCCGAAAGAACCAGGGAGCTACCGGAAGTGTGTCCAAAATGACAGTTCAACGAACCCTGCGCTTACGGGGCTCCGA
The DNA here is from genome assembly GCA_039090855.1 of Macrothele yani. NCBI lineage: Eukaryota > Metazoa > Arthropoda > Arachnida > Araneae > Macrothelidae > Macrothele > Macrothele yani. Next base: position 297,866 of record JAYWMT010000151.1, read on the forward strand.
TGCAGATGATTGGTCACTGCACCTATGCTAACCATTGGCAGAAAAAGTTTACATTTGCACGGCAGTATCGGCATTGGACCTCCGGTGATTGGCAAAGGATTACCTTCTCTGGTGAGTCACGTTTTCTGCTTCATCAAACGGATGGACGTTGGTGTATAAGGCAAGAAACATCGGAGAACAAACACTCTTTAACCACTGCTGGAAGAGCACAAGACGGTGGGGGCAGCGTTATGGTCTGGGGAATGTTTTCGTGGCATTCTCTGGGTCCACTCATACCTGTGGAAGGCAGTATGGACTGAATTCGTTATGATTCCATCCTTGCAGACCACGTACACCTATACATGCTGATTGTCTTCCCTGGGGTGGATAGGATCTTCCAGAATGACAATGCAACGTGTCACACAGCTAGAAATGTCCGAGAGTGGTGGAAGAGCACAATGAAGATTTAAAAGTACTTCCCTGGCCCCCTAACTCCCCAGACTTAAATCCAACTGAGCATCTGTGGGACCACCTCGATCATGTTGCTCGCTCTATGAATTGCTCCACTACACATCCTCCAGCAGCTGTAAAATGCACTGCAGTCAGCATGGCTCCACATACCTGTGAAAACCTTCCAGCACCTTATTGAGTTACTCCCAGCCTGTCTAGCTGCTGTCCGTGCTGCACATGGCAGTTCCTCTGGATATTAGCTGGTGGTCACAGTAATGTGACTCGACCGTGTTTATAATATACATGCAGTTTTTCACGGCCACAGCAAAACCATAACTTTACTCGCCACATCATTACTCTACATTAGACAAATCACAAACAGAAATAAAACTTAATTTCTCTAGAAATATTGATGTGATGTTACATGGTCAACAGTAAACTGGTGCACTTCAAAGTCACATTCTGATTGCTGCTTTAATAATTATATAAATTCCCATGTAATTTTTGTTTACGAGAAATATTTCTTCCTTGATTTCTGTATCAGAGTTCTACACAAAACTATATGAAAGGGCCAAAAAAAACTTTTTTTTTTAATTTGCATATCGCCTAGTGCGTAAAAGTAGCCATTTCGGTCAACAAGAATAACAAAATTATTTTTTTTTAAATCGACCAATATTTTACGCCTTCGCACAGCACACAAGTTCGCGTTTTCCGACCGCATTGGGCCGTAAGCAAAAATGAATGGAATTTTCTTGTAATTGAAATTGAGTAACCCTTAGCGCAGAAAAGTGTCCTTTAGTGTTTGTTCCCAATAACAGTGAAAAAAAAAGTTTTGAAGTTGATCAATATACTATGTCTCTGCACTGCACGCAAAGTTCACCATTTTCTTACTGCGTTGGACCAGTGCCGTAGACAACCCTGGAGAGAAAGAACTTTGGCTGCATTTTTTCACATAACAGCTGGTGAGAATAAATTTCACTTTGGGTCATCTCAAATCTTTGAGCTCGCGTATAGTCGACAACTGCAGAACTATTTGTTGATCTGACTTCATTTGGCTTGAAAAGTTGCATGAATGCGAACAGAATTTCCGCCCTAGTCAGTAGTCATTACACATTTTTCCACATTTTTTGAGTCGATAAATCAACGAGTCACGCTTTGTTAGGGATATTGTGTTTTCATACTTAGTTTTACAGAAAGTGCTTGTGGTTTTACTGTTCCGTTGTTTGATTTTCATTATTGTTAATTCGTTTTATTATTCTAAATCTTCTTGTTGTTATCTGACTCATTGCCATAACACTAAACAACATTGGAATAATCTGTATGCATTTTGAATCATGAAAAACAAAAATATTGCAAGCGGGCGGCTGTTAATAGCCCAATATTTGGTGCTCCCCAAGAAATGAGCAATTTGCATCTGCCAGCATGTGAAAGTATGATGAGACATTACTTATTGCTAAGAATACAAATGAAGGAGGAGAGATATGGTTACAACCCATCAGTTCGTGGTATTGCACATTCTGTCGCAACGAGAGTTGAAATATGGCAAAAGCTTCTTTAAGCGTTATATTACATCAGCATATTGTGGCAATGATTGAAGCGTACCACAAGAGATATCAATGCATTTTTGAAATCAGCCAGTCTACGTGATGAGTCCACGAAGGCGAAAATGTAGTCTTTTCTTGCAGATGCCCAGAGAACGCTTTTTGACGTTTGTACTTTTAAATGTCCAAATATACTGGATAATTCATGCTCTTGAGAACGTTCATGGAAAATACCCACGAGAAGTTCTTTTTGATAGATCAAAGAACCGAAAGAAAAAGGTGATTGGAAAAGTAGACAAGATAGTGACAGAAAAACTCAGGAAAAGAGAGGAAAGGAAAAATAAGCGGAAAAAGGAAAGTGGTGCGTTAGATTCTGATGAGACGGAGGCACGTTTGGACGATTCTGTCAGAGCCTCTTCTTCATCTCCTGAAAAATGTAACCGTAGACGTGCTGAAGACTCTACTTTTGATCCAGCAGGACCCATGACATCACGTTCAGAGTCACAAATGAGAGTAGCTCTCCTTAGCTTAGCGTCAGCAGTGTACCGTACTGCAGTCCCAACGAGGAAAGCTGCTCTTATTGCAACATCTGTTCTAGAAGACATGGGCATCATTACAGTCGATAGTCTTGAGAAGGTCATTGATAAAAACAAAGTTATTCTTGAAAAAATTAAGCTATCTAAGGATGTAAAGGAAAAAGCCCAGACAGACAGAAAAGTCCTTCACAGACTCTATTTTGATGGATGGAATGACTTAACTCTGTTCCTAGATAAGAAAGATGATAAATATTATCGTTCCGAGGAGAAAGAAGATCACATTACTCTCCTGGAGGAGCCTGGATCGAAGTACCTCGGCCATGTGATCCCCACTTCTTCTGGTCATAGCAGAAGCATCGTAAGCAGCATCACTATTTTTTAAAAAGTTAATGGCATTGACTCAAGTTGTCTTATTGCTTTAGGGTGCGGTGGAACTGTTACAAATACAGGCATTAGAAACGGTACTATACGTCAACTGGAACTTCAGTTGCAAAGTTCTTTGCAGTGGCTGGTGTGCTTGTTCCATTTCAATGAACTTCCATTTCGCCATTTGCTTGATGAACTCTATGGTAAATCAACAGGTCCTACAACTCAATCAGGAGAGATTGCGGCAGCTCTCAACGGCTGTGAAAACCTCCCAGTAGTTGACTTTGCAGCTATTCATGTAGAATAGGCAGAACACATGAAAGAATTGCAGGATACATGTGAACTGAGTACCGACTAGCAGTATTTACTGGAAATCTGTTGCGCTGTGTTACAGGAAGACTGTGATGTCAGCCTTTCTAGAAGAAATCCAGGACTACTGTCACATTCGCGGTGGCTGACAACAGCTAACAGAGTGATGCGTCTCTATGTCGCCACTCAGAACCCATCGCAAACTTTTATCTGTGTTGCCAACTGACTATATAATGAAGGTGTATGCCCCGGTCTGGTTTTCCATAAAGAAGAAGCTTTCATGCACAGAAGGGGCCTAACACTTTTGGAAACTGATCAACTTATCGGGCTTCATGGATTTGAAGTGCAAAGTAATCAGTGATGCAATGATCAAGAGAAACGCGTTTTTCAGTCACCCAGAGAATATATGGCTAAGTATGATTACGGACGAACGCACCCATGTTAGAGCTCTTGGATGGAGAATAAAGAAAGCTGGACAACAAATGAATGATGTCATAAGAGAATTCAAAGTATCGCAATTAAATTTTGATGCTAATGAATATTATGAGATGATTGATTGGACTAAAATGCGTCTTACTGAACCACCCCTGACAAAACACATCTCACAATGTCAGGCGAAGATCTATATCGACTAATCGCAACTTCTGTCGCAGCTGGCGAAAAAATAACCAAATTTTCCTGCCACAAGCAAGCTGTTGAAGTTGCATGAAACTGGTGACCAAAGCAGCTGCCTCAGTGTGTGGATTTGAAGCTAGAGATTCGGTCATAAGAGCAACAATTGCATCACAGCAATTAATGCCACATTTTTTGAGTAAAGCTGATTAACGAACAAGATATACCACGCAGAAATAAAATTCTAAGCTGGAGGGAGGGTGGGCAGAACTGGAAATGTAGCCACCTCCTCGTGGTGAGTTCTGGGTTGTTTCCATATGTGACATTGGAAGCAAGTGAAGAGCTACATGCTACACATTGGAAAGCAAACTGAGTGTCGCATGCACACGCATGGTGCACTCAGAACAGTGCAATTTCCTACGGATTTTTCTGATGTCCTACATGCCAGGATGCCTTTACCCAGCCTAGGCCTACGTGCCAAACGTGGGAAGAAAATGGTAGACTTCGTGTGCAGTGCGCAGACATAGCATATTGATCAACTTCAAAACTTTTTTTTTCACTGTTATTGGGAACACTAAAGGACACTTTTCCGCACTAGGGGTTACTAGATTTCAATTACAAAAAAATTCCATCCATTTTTGCTTACGGCCTAACGCAGTCGGAAACATGCCAACTTAGTGTGCCGTGCGGAAACAAAAGATATTGGTCAATTTCAAAAAAAAATTTTATTGTTATTCTTGTTGACCCAAATGGCTACTTTTCCGCACTAGGCGACATGCAAATAAAAAAACGTTTTTTTCGGCCCACCTTATGATACATCTATTACAGACATTAAAAAATACAGGGGTTTATCAAATTAATGGAAACACCAACTGCGACATAGAGTAACATGTAATGTGCTATATTCAAGTAATATGCAATGTGAGATACATGAAGCTGTTGTGGAGTCCCCCATAGCAGAATCGCGGCGACGGCCGACGTATATCGCAGATATATTTTGTACTCGTCCTCATAGCAAAATCGCAGCGATGGTCGACATACATCACAGATTCGTTTTGTACTCATCCTCGCAGCAGAATCAGGGTGATGGCCAACATACATCGTAGATTCATATTATATTCATCCCCATACCAAAATCGCGGCGACTGCCGACGCGCATCACAGATTTATTTTGTACTCATCCCCGTAGCAGAATCCGTGGCGACTGCCGATGTACGTCCCAGATATATTTTGTACTCATCCTCGTAGCAGAATCATGGCAAAGCCCTATGTACATCGCAGATATATTAATATTTTGTACTCGTCCTCATACAGGGGTGCTTATTCTGTGAAATCAAATTTCCTGAAACCAAACCCAATTTTCCTGAAATTAACGTAGATCATTACTTACAAAAAAATAAAAAAATAAACAAAAATCAGAATATATGTGTTACATTCGTAATTTATTTCCCAAGTTCTGATATTTTTTTAAAGAACAGTGGCCTTTATAAAATTTTACTAATTGCAAATTTCCAGTGTTTGGCCCTTTAAAGCTATAAATACTACTTATAAAAAGGAAAATACTGAGAAAAAAAAAATAAAAAGACAACTAACATAACTGATGCCTTGCTTGCCTGTGCCAATGGTGTATTTTCTTGTGCAGAAAGGACGGAAATGTATATGACAAAGTTTGTTCAGTTTATACTTTAAATGATTTGTATATTCACGTAATAAGTCATTTTTTGGTGTAAGTAAAACTATGGAATAAATTAGTAGTTGCAGTTGAAATTGTTTTAATGAATGCAGAACTGCATTCATTTCTGTTGAACACATCAATGCTGCTGATGGAGGCAAAACTTCATAATGCTTTAGAAAAAAATGTGGTTATTTTGTTTTTATTTTGCTGCAGATCCTTTGTGTGAGATTTACGTTTACTGCACCCAGATTCCTGCTTTGGTGTTGACAGATTTTGTGTTGGAATTTTAGGGCTCACCACAATCTTTGTACTTACAGAGCTAGCTGCTGATGATTATTTATTCCACAAAAATGATCGCCAATTACTTCATGCCTTCTATCACACTTTTCCTTAGTTGATTTGTGATGAATTTTCCAGCTTTGCAGTATGTTCTGTAACAAAGTTTTGTCAACTGCAGTGGTGATCGGATTTTCAACACCAAAGATCTCAAACGTTGAACATTTCTTTGCTTCTAGATACAAAAGCTTGGACAGTATGATAACTGTCCAAGCTTTTTTGCATTTAAACTAGTTCTGTGCTGTGTGATATTATCCATGAAATTAAATGAGCTTTCCACAATTGGCCCATGAAAGCATGAGATGAGGGCTTTTACAAGTTTACCCAATGTGGAGTACTTTTGTATTCTATCATGTGAGCACATTTTTGACACTGCAGCCCAGTATTCATCAATGCCTTTGGGAATTTTATTTTTTTCACATTTCTCATTGGCTGAGTAATTAAAGATATCACTAATTGCTGTATGGATTTGATATGATCCGATTTCTTCATCGATAACAAGCATTTCGTTAGCAGATAGCACTGAGCTACATGCATCAGTCAATTTTGAAAGAGCTATATAGGTAGTAGTTTGGCCCCCTAAGAGAGGGTCTAACCCTGAAAAACTAATCAGAATAGAATTTCCCACAGGAAGTTTTTGGATCATGTATAAGGAGCATGCCAGATAACATTCCTTTAGCTCTTTCTTAAATGAAGATACCATATAATCATTTGATGTACTTGCAGCAACAAGTTTTTTGGCTTCTCCTCCAACATAAATAAATTTGTCTGGCAGGTGATCATCGCCACTCTTCAAATCTATTTTCAAAAGATGCTTGTGAGTTTTGCACTTGGAGATTATTTCATGTTTAATGAAAAATGATAAAATTTTCTTTATCAACACAAAAAGTTCAACATGCAATCTATGCAACATAGGTTTTTGGTCTGAAACAGCTTTATGTATTCATTGAATATAGGCAGAACAGCTTTGTACAGATGGATTTCAAGTAATGTTTTCTTTTGCACTACAAAAAGGCTTTCAATAATTTTATTCTTCCTTTTTTTTTCCCATTCCTGTTAAACTTTTTGATTTCAAAGAATCTTGGATTTTCACAAGTTTGGACACACAAGAATTACTAATTTTTCTTTCCTCATACACTTTATCCAAATCAGACTTATACAAATTTCTGTCTGAATCTTTAATCCAAGAATAATAGAAGATTAGCAAAGCATCCCACAACAAAATCATGCGTTCAACTGCTGGGAGCACACACAGCCATCTATGATTTGGTCGTGAAAGCAGGGAGAGCTTTTGAATTCCCAAAATCGTACAGATTTTGAAAAATAGTTCTCTTTTGTCAACATTTAGCAAGTCAAAATGAATGTTGTCACAATGATTCAATGTGCATTTTAAAAGGAGCAATGAATATTTTTACACTGTTGTTAACAGTGTGGCAGCTATCGCCATCAATATGAAGTTGATGTGGAGCTTTGTTGTTACGAACTAATGTTTCTACACCATTTTTTTTTAACCCCTCATAGTGTTGCACGAGACCATCAGGAGACTAATTAGGTTACTCCAAGGAATACCATTTCCTTCTATTAAATTTACTATTTTTGAGTAAATATTGGCTGCAGTACAAACCTGAAGTTGAATCAATGATAAATGCTGTATTACAACTTCTTGTTGCTCAGGGCAAAAATATTGTGCAAGAATAGTTAAGACACTACAATTCGGCCGACTTGTGCTCTCATCAATATTTAATGAGAAGGGAGTCTGTCTGAGGGTATCAACAATTTGGTTTTTTATTGTACGAGCAAGGCCATCTCTCATTTTGTATGTAACAGTTGACCTATTCATACTAAATGCCTGTAATGCCTTTGGGTCCTTTGACAATGTCTGGGCCAGTTTTATAAGTTGAGGCCCAAGTGTATAGGGAAGAGAGTGTTCTGCTATGAATGAACATAAAACTGCCTCTGATCTAACTGTACAGGTACTTAGATCTAGTGGCTATTTATCACCAGTATGGTTTTCTGCAGACATAAGAATACAAGTTCATTGAACTCTTTACAGATGTTTTTGAAGATTTGTGTTCTGAAGAATTTGAATGGCTTACCAATGCTTTTATACCATCCTTTTCATATTGAATGCTTTTGTTGCACCAAATGCAGAAACATTCCCCAGGAGAATCAGTTTTTCGACACCATATCCCAATGGCATCAGCGTTGGCATCTTGCTTCTGAAGCCAATTCCAGCGATATTTATTGCGGATATCTTTTTCCAAAACTTTTATGAGCTCAGCATCAGAATCTTTCAAAAACTTCATTATCATAAATTACATGCAATGTCACGAACAGAAACTATTCTGTAGAATAGCACTTCACCAGGAGGAGCAGCAGCAACAAGGATAACCAGTGGTCCCCAGTGCAGCAGCAGTCCAATGGAGCAGGAACAAGTTGAAGTACTTAGGAATGCAGTAAACTCAAGTTACCATACTACTGAAGCAGGGTGGGGAGAGGGATGAAGAGAGGACAGTAACCCACATCACTGGACTCAGATTTCTCTGCGTTTTAAGAAAGCCAGAAGGTCAAAGAGTGCATTGAAAACCAATGACAAAAGATTTTCTGAGCAGCAACCAGCAGGCATCCCAAGGGAAGGGGGGAGGGGGGAGGGGTGAACAAAAAGTCAGCAGGGAGATCCTCCTTGATCTCTGTGATGATGAGATGAGAAGTCTTGCAGGTCAAAAGCAGCAGGCAGAGTGGGTGGGCCACTAAGCCCTGGGGTGGGGCAGGAGTAAGCAAGTACCTACCAGGAAAAGAAAGGCATGAGAAATTTCTGTTTGGAGTAGCTCTGGGCAAACCCAGCACCAAACCACAAAGGAAAGCAAACAGTTAACACACTTTTAGAAGACAAATATAAAAACACACTTTTAGAAGACAAATATAACATCAGGGTAGGGGGGGGGAGAGGGTCTCTCCTTAAGCTGAATTGGGTAGACACAGAGTGGACCTGTTTCTCTTCTCCTTCAGTGGAGGTAGGATTTCCAGTCAGATTTCCTAATCCCCAGTGGAATTAAGTTTTGCTTTGGCCACCAACCAAGGGAAAAACAGGGAAAGGACAGTGACAGGCCTTTTTTTTTTATTATTATAATAAAATTTATAATAATAATAAAAAAA